>JAQIWA010000857.1:0-24215 GCA_034693305.1 Eueremaeus valkanovi
TTCGAGCAAAAATAGATTGAAATTGAGGTCGAAATTACCAGTCAAATTTGTTGCAAGTTAGCTGCCCACACCTGTATGATAATCAAAAGGAATTCAACGAAAAAGAGTCCACTATTAGAGAAATGGACAGAAAACTTGACTATCCATAACAGAACTGGAATCGTGTAAATGAAAATTTAATCAACGTAAACTCAGTCAATAACCAAATAGATAACCTGTTTATACAAAATTGGTGGTGACTAAACGAACAACATTTCCAGAAACATTTTCAGAAACATTTTGTTGTGAATCATTTAATTTGGGGAAATTTTTTTTTGGAAACATTTTTTTGTGAATCATTTCATTTTAGGAAATTTTTTTTTGGAAACATTTTTTTAGAAATAGTTCTACAGTTTATGGGAAGCAAGAGTAAGAAAGAGGATAATTATTTTATATTCAACTTTTTATTTATTAACTCGGTGATTAAATTTCATATTCTTTATGATAAATAGAAAAATTACGACTTTATGCTGGATTACATTGGTTATAAATTATAAGTCTGTATATTCTGGCGAATATAGAAATTCTTGAATGAAATAAATCTTTGCTAGAACAAATAAAAGAAACCTAATTAGCATTCATTTTAAAAGTTAATAGGCTCTTGGGTTATGTTAATGAAAATGTTGCTTCCTAAAAATATTACCATGTTCCAAAGTTTACATCTGCATCTAGAATATTTATTTATAAAAATTAAGTGTGATCGGTAATAGATGTTGTTATTATCTTAGAATGAGATAAGTAAGTTTATAATAGGGATGGCCAAGCTCGGCAAACCCTAGGGGGGTATAGCGGAGGTAAAATGTCGGAAAGGAAATAGTCGCCATTTTGTATTAAGCCCGGAAATAGTCCTTTTTTGACCGAAATTAGGCTAAATTGAGTTAAATAAAGCTCAATTCAGCCTTAATTGATGTTAATTTGAAAGAATTAAGCCGGAATTCGGTCAATTTTGGTTAAAATCGGACAAAAATGGCGGCTTATTTTCGGCATAGCGGCCATTTTTCCGATAATTTGCCAAAAGTCTTGGGGGGTATGTTTTATGCCAAAAAACATAGGTTTGCTTTTCGAAAACCTAGGGGGGTATTTTGCCAATTTTCAAACCTAGGGGGGGTATTTTGGCTATACGCCCCCCCCTTGGCCATCCCTAATCTTGATAATACTGTATAGACTTGGAAGATAATTGGGTTAATTGGTATTCATAACTATAGTATTTACAGAGCCTTAGCTGTACTAACAATGATACACATGTTGAAAAAGGGGGTGTCAGGGTTAGAATTTTTTCGTTCAGAATTTGATAAAATTTTATCCATGAATAACAAGGACGAAATGATGCAGAATCAGGCAACAATTTTGTTGCAAAAATTAAGAGGAAATTGACCAAGGACAAAAACAAGTTTAAACAAAAGTTCTAACTGTAAGTTACATGATAAGTTGATAACTTAAAAATTCTTCCGAACACTATTTATACTAAGGAATGGCGATTAGAAAAACATAAGAGAATTGTTTGACTCATTCAGTATTCAGTTAGAAAAATGAGTGAAAACTTTGATTGAGAAAAGTGTACAACAATTTTGTCTGTGAGGGCCCAAACTTTTTATTAGCGATTTAAGAAACTAATTACTAATTAGTAATTAAATTTAGTATATCTTTAATTTGCAGTTAAAATGTTTGGGTACTGACGGCCAAAAATGTCAAATCAATTTTAATTTCTGTTTTGACGTAAAGTTTATAAACTTTTAATTTCTATTCAATAATATTGATATTTGTCATCGATTTATGAGATTTATTAAAAGTTTTAAATATTTGTAAAAAATAACTTATTTTCCTAACAATTATTGAATGACTTTTTGAAACATTAGTGCAAATAAAACGATGAAAATATTGATAAAAACATAATTAATATTAATATATATTTAAATACAATAGAAATAGAAATAAATTTAATTTAAATCACAGATAAATACAATCATTTATTAGCGCCGGACCACTGATACAGATAGTCCGACCATTTGCTGGAGTTTTGGTCGATTGTAGAGAAGGTCTGAAACAAAGTCTGTTCGTCTGGACTTAACTTAAGAATTGTCGCCAAAACAGGAATAAGTCGTTGTCTTTCGTCGCCGGCGTTCAGAGCTATGAACTGAATGTATAAACAATTTAATATAATATTATAATTTCATATTTGAGGGTCGAATACCTTTACGACAATGTTCTTAAGATATTCTAAATTCTCTGCCATTTCTATTCGTTCAATACTGCGCTCAAGTCTACGAATCTCTTCCTTAAGAACTCTGTTTTGTTCGCTTAATAGCATATAATTGCTTTCGCTTTCTTCCAAAAGCTGTCCAAACCATCAAAACAAACAACAAATGAGTTGAATGAATACAAATCGTATACTAAGTTAGTATTAATATTAAAATTCTAGAGAAGACACTCATCCAAATACTTGGTCACCACTGTATACAATGGGTCCCTTAGGTCTGTGCCTTATTTACAGCTTTATATTAGAAATTCTGAAAGTTTTCTATTTATTGGAAAAAATTGTAAAACAATATCAATCATTAGAATTGAGTCAAACCTGCGTTAGATTTTCGACTTTGTTTTGAGCGATCGTCAAATGTTTGGTGAAATCCTGAGTCAGCGCTGAATCGATTTAAGTTAATAAACATTTTATATAATTATTAATAACTTATTCTTATCTCACGTTTAATCTCTTGGCTGTCATTCGAATACAGAATCTCTTGGAGAACATTACCGGTCAGTGAAGTCGGAGATATCGACGCTTTCTATGAAAGTATTCAATCGATTGATGATATTATGTTTTGTTTGTTCTTATCGTATATTATATTATATTATACTATACTTTGTCTGAAATAGAAATGGTTTCAACGCTTTCTAATTCATCAGAAGTATTGATAGATTGATGCGATTTATGCAAACTGTCCTCAAATTGAATACTATTTCGATGAGAAAGTCGTGTCATTTCGAGCCGCAAATCCTTGAGTTCGTTATTGACTTCTAATAACTGCTGTTCGAGTAAATCGATTTCAGACTTGTGTTTGGCTACCATTTCCTCGATTCGACTCTGAGATACACTTCATATATAAATATAAATAAAACTAAAATAATATTCAAAACCTTATAAAGTATTTCCGTTTGTTTGCGATCATTAACCAGAGAAGACTGCAGTTCTCGCGCCAAACCCTTGAGCTTTTGGTTTTCGCTTTTGTATTCATTAATTCTAAAACAATATTTAAAACAAAATTAATGTAAATATAATTGAGTTAACGGCTAATGAGTAGTGACTGATACCTTTCCTTAAGAGAATTGCATTCATTGATTTCAGTTTTCAATATGTGATGACTAGTATTCAACTGTTTGTAACTCTTTTCGATGCTTTCCTTTTCGCGTAAATTAATTTCGAGTTTTTCTCTAAGAATTCAAATTTAAATAAATATTTAATAAACAGAAAAATATATTAAATATTCGATTAATCGTTACTTCAAAGCATTTAATTCTAAATTCAAGTCTTTTATCGTATTTTCCAAACTTTCCAATTGTTTAGAGTTTTCATCATTAGTTTGAGATCCGATTTGTTGTTGTTTAAGAACTTTGCAAACTCTGGCTTTGTATTCGTCGAACTTCTGGTCCTTCTTCTTCAGCTCCGTTTCCAAGCATTTTATATTGGTTTCCATTTCAGAGACCTTTGATTCCAAACTCTTCACTGTTTTAAAGAACGATTCGTTCGATGTCTTCGACTGTGTCTCCAAAGCGTGAATACGAGCCGTCGATTCAGAGCATCTGATTTTGTACTCTTCTATTGCAGACAATTGTGTTTCCAATGTTTCGCTGTATTTCTGAACGTCTTCTTTCAAATTCGTGTTTTCTTTGTCCAACTCTTCTATTCTAGTCATCAGTTCTTCCCTTTCGCTCATTAAGTGTTCAAATTGTTTGATGTCTTGTTTGGCACTTTCGAGTCGATCCGTCAAATCCACAATTTCTGTGGTCTTGACGTCCAACTGATGGTGTAATTCGCAGATTGTCTGCTCTAACCCACTGTTGGCCACATTCCTCTTGCGTTCGGAATCCAAATCCGTTTGCAATATAATTACTTTGCTTTCAAACTCTCTTTTTCTCGAATCCAAACTCTGTTTCTCTTCCTTCAGAGAAGAGATACCATTCCTCAGAGTTTCGATTTCTTCTTTATATTCAGCCAATTGTTGTCTAACTTTAGTCAACTCATTGACACTGTCTGTCAAATCCCTTTCCAACTCTTTATTCTTGTCTTTCAAGCCATCGCTTTCGTCCTGAAGTTTGTCGTATTCTGATTGCAGACTCTTTACCACAAATCAGATCAATTGAATCCAATCAGAAACAGTCGGAACAGATATAAGCAGTCATTACCTGAAAATTTCTGACCACTTGTTGGTAGGAAACAGAGATTTTCTCCTTTTCTTGACTCTTGAGCTGACCTTTAAGTTCATTACATTCTGACAGTGATTTCGAGAGCTATTAATCATTAAATCATTTTTAGTGTACTTTCAATACAATTGTCAATAAATTAATTTACAATTCATTTGAGACAATCGTCTAATCATTAAATCATTGTTTGCTTTGTTTAGTCAAACATTTGAATCAATGATCCAATGATTCAATTGTTCATCAGATTTGATGATAGAGTTGACTATACTATCAATACCTGAAGTTTGCTTTCGTTCAGCTCTTTCTTCAGTTTAACGGCTAATGTCTTGAATTTGTTTAACTTGTCTTCGCTTTCGAGTAGTTTTGTCTCCAATTGGTTGACGGCTTTCACATCATTCACATCATTGGACCCTTCGTTGCAACCAATCGATTGTTGCGAACCATTAACCAAATCACTGCTATTTGACTCCATTTGACTCCGAGTCGGATCAGCAGAACATCACATTCAGATCAGTCACTGATCCACTCATACAGTCGTACTGTAGTAGACATTCATAAACAACATAACTGTGCAAACACTCCACTTGTATTACTCCTGTATCAGAGCTGCTCTGCTCTGCACTGCACTGCAAACCAATTACACCTTCAGATCCCTATCGATCAGTACTTTTGAAAGTATAAATATGCCCTCGTCCAATGTGAGTTGGCTTATATATTTGGGTAGCTTAGGGTGGGGTGGATTTATATATGGGGGTCATAGGTGTCGAGATTGATATTTAAACAAGGCTGATACAGAATTACGTTAACTCCGCCTGGTAGAATTTTGAGTAATGCAGATTTGTAGCTATATATCAAGGATAATACTTTCTCTCTTTCCTGCCCGGGGGCTTTTCCTGCACATCCGGGGATTCCAACCCAGCCAGGGATCCCTACAGCACTCAGTGGTACGATAGGGAGGATAGTGTTACAGGTTCAAGAGGATACACCTGAACCCTCCGTTTGCGCAATTCGTGGTTAAGTCACACACACACTCGAATTTTTCGGCCCTCGGTCTGAAAGCCCCCGGACATTCTGCCCCAACCAATGCCTAGCAATCCATTCAACTGAAAAACAAGTTTTCTGAAGAAAAAAAGATCTGACTCTACCCAATCACCATTTAAGATAGTTAAGTCAAACCACAGCGCCAACGACCTGAGCTATACAGGATAGTTTGGGTATACAGTATGACCATAATTGTATCCAGCCCACACCCAACTGTTCTCCATAGGCTCAATGTGTCAACTGTTAAGGATAGGCGAAGAAACTATATACTCCTCTTTTTTTCAAAGCGGAGTTAAAAATGGTACTGGCACATATTTTGAGCAGATGCTCTTCAGCCAAATTCCATCATTTGAGGAGTACTTTCGATCAAAAAAGGTTTAAAAAGAATCGGGGTCACACTTGAAAAACGTTTCGTCAGAACTTTTCCGCTCAACTCATAAATTACAAGATTTTATCCAGGTCCAATTTTAATCTTCTCGTGATGCCTATCTTGGTTATATTATCCTTGTACAACGCTTTCAATATTCGCAAAATCAGCCTCAGGGTAGTTGTTTTGAGGTGGGGCTGAATTTTTGTTTGCCAGTCCAGTCCGGGCACTCTTTATCACTGAATTATATCTTTGAAAGAAATATAATTAAACTTTCGACTCAAGTCATGCAATCATTTTATTAATATATTTGGAATTTTTTTGAATTGAATACTATTTGTAAACAATTTACAAACTTATGTATAAAGCTTTTGAGTGAAGAGCTTGTGTTCATTCCCTCTACAGTACAGTACACTATAACGGCTCTTGACTTCTGCATCCATTCACTTAATCTCAAGAATAATCGCAACAAATATTAATAAAAGATAATAGTATTAGCCCTTATTAGCCCTGTCTACTCGCTTATGGTATACACAACCTCTCTGTCTGTCCGTCTGTCAACCCTTGTTATAAAGATTTTCATTTAAAATTAAACAAGCGCGAACGTTATTGCCAGCGAGTTTACATTGATATATTAGAAGACGACCACGAACGTTATTACCAGCGAGTATACTTTGGATCTATTGCTGATAATCTTGACAATATAGCCATTAGAAGATAATGGGGTCATTTGGTATTCATAACCCCTTTTATGATATGATATGATTATAAGAAAGTTGTCGTAGAGTTCGTATGTATTGACAATTAATGTATTCAACAAAATAGAGAATTATTGGTAAGAAAATATTTGTTGAGATATTTGACTCAAATATAATGAATATTCGTTACGGACTTTACTGATTAGAAGTTTGACAGTGAATGGGTCTGGATGTCAATTATGTGTTCAAGGGATTTTAAGTTTAGAAGAAATGTCTATTCTTGCTTATCGAGCATTTACTGCATTGACATTATAGGACAGACTTTGACCACATTTTTTAAAACCTTTACATCAATGGTGGACAGGCAGACAGTCAGACGGACGGACATGTTCTTAAGAACAAAAGCGAGTATACAGAGCTAACAACCAATTATGCAATTATCATCTAATGGTAATCTATCTGAAGCTTATCAATAAATCAATGTATATTACAGTATACAGTACAGTACTCGTTGTTAGTAAGGTTCAAGCTTGTTTTCCGAATAATATTTTGCAATCCAGACATCAATACTTGACTTTCGTTACTAAGAGTGAGATTTTCGACAAAGAGTTAACTAAATTAGATCTAAAAATCTTGAACTTCACTAATATTAGACTCATTTGTATGAATCGAGAAATACATTTGAAAAAAGTTTGAAAGAATAGAATCGATTGAACTCTAAAATGAATTTCTATACAAAACTAACACTTATTTTGTTCTTTGCTTTCATTAACTTTTATAAAACTGAATCTCTTTTGACCGAAAACAGTGAAACCAACTGCAGAGCAGATTTGGTCGAAACCATTCCAATCGGACTGTCGTTCAATAGTTCGATAAATTCGAAGTCGACTTTCGATGTACTCATTGAGTTGGTCTCCAACGCCAGTCAGACCATAGACATCGCGTCCTACTACTGGACACTACTTGGAACCGATGTTATGCCAAATCCGGACGATTCGAGTCTTAAGGGAAAGCAGTTATTGAATGCAATAATCGAGTCATCGAAGGGTCGATCCGTCAGAACCAGAATCGCTGTCAACGAAGACACGAATAGCATGAATAGCACTGATTTGGATCTTCTCAGACCTGTGGCCGACGTTCGCGAACTCAACTTCTCTCGACTGGTCGGCGCCGGTATTCTGCACACGAAGTTCATTATTGTGGACAATAAACACTTCTACTTGGGCTCAGCCAACATGGACTGGAGGTCTTTGACCCACGTCAAGGAAATGGGTGTCGTTCTCAACGAATGCCCGCTTTTGGCCAATGATTTGTCAAAAATATTTGAGATATACTGGTATTTAGGAGAACCAAACGCTACCGTTCCTAAGCAGTGGCCAAACCAATTGTCGACAGACTATAATCAAAGTAATCCGCTTTCGATATCATTCAATAAAATCGAAAGCAAAGTGTTTTTGTCGTCGTCTCCCAAACCGTTTTGTTCTTCGGGCCGAACCAATGACATCGAAGCCATTCTTTCGATCATAAGAAGAGCCAAGAAATTCATTTACATCGCAGTAATGGACTATTACCCGACTTTTCTCTACACTAAATACAAAGCCTTTTGGCCGGTCATTGACGACGCGCTCAAGAAGGCGGTGATTGAGCGCAGAGTCAACGTAAGACTTCTGGCCAGTCGTTGGAACCATACGCGCAAATCAATGCCTATATTCTTGAAATCTTTGGCCGCTTTTAATGAAACGAAAATATTTGGCGCAAAAATGGAAATAAAGTTATTCGTTGTGCCGGCACTGACACCCTTTCAACGAGAGATACCGTTCGCGAGAGTCAATCACAACAAATATATGGTCACCGATGAGACCGCATATATCGGAACATCCAACTGGTCGGCCGATTACTTTGTGAGCACAGGAGGGGTTGGTATGGCTATCACACCCGGAGCTAATAGAACAGAACCTAATCTAAGGAATCAATTGGAGGCTATTTTTGAACGGGACTGGAATTCGAGTTATGCCCAACACTTGTAATGAATTTGAAATTCGTTTATATTTTCATTGAATTGAATCAAAATATATATTAATATAAAATACATTCAAATAATTTTGTTTCTTATGTTTTGCCAAACTTTTATAACATCTCTCTTATGATTGGAAATAACGTTCTGTCCATACGTTGTGTACCAACTGTTTGTCAATAAATTAATTATTAGAATAAAATCCAAACTAATTGACTAATTGAGTCAAAGAGAGCATACATTCCGAAGAGAGCGCCGCCGAGATGTGCCGCGTGATCGAAGATACGCCACCCCAACACCAGTCCGGCGCTGTCCAGCATTATTATGCCCTTCAATGCCATTCCCGCAGATAACGTAAAAAATGGTAAAAATATTATAACTAATTCCAAGTCAGGTCTGGCCACACAACACGACGAGAGGATCCCCAAAATGGCGCCGGACTTGTCATAAGATTAAACCCTTTTATTAAATATTGGTTTCAATTAATGCAATCATATCTTACGGCTCCCAAAGAAGAACCCGTTCGAGAGGTCAACACTTTGACCGCAGAGCTGGCAAACGATGAAATGACTCCTAAAATGTTAATTCAGTCGATATTTATATAATTTATTAATTCTTATAAAACTATTGAATGCTTTACCAGAACTCAGATAAAGTGCCAGAAATTGTTCGCAACCAAAGAGTTGAGTTCCGATCTGACTGAAGGAGTGGAGGACTATCATATTGAAGACCAGGTGAGTGGCGGAGTAGTGGCTGAATGTGGACAATAGCATTGGCCAACACTTCAATCGCTCTGAAAGTATTGATATATCAATTCAGACATAAGAGAGACAGCGATTGAAACGAAGACATACTGTCGGCTGAGTTGACACAAGTCATGAAGTGATTAGACATAAAGGTCTGAAGTCTTGGAATCTTCCAACCGATGAAAACCAATGCATTGATGGCCGCGACGGCAGAGAACAGTTTGAAGCCATCGGTTCTGGTATTCCACCACTCATTCAACTGTTGCGGAAATCAATTCAATTCAAACACTGTTTCAAAGCCTGAATACATTCAAACAATACTTCATTTCTAACGGATCCGGCTTTTCGTGAGTTCTGTCTGTCTTCGAGAGAGTACAGGTGTTGTCGCCAATCGTTCCAACCGTTGATCTTCTGTCTGAAGACAACTGAGTTCTCAAAGTTCCAGACAATGCAAACCGTGAATACAGTTCCGCTAAACTGAATGACCAATACATCAATACATTTGTTAAGCACTTGAATACACATTCATTTCAATAGATTTGGTATTCATTTACCCCAACAGTGAATATAAATGGTTTCAAAAGTGATTTAATATTTGGACTTTCGCTAAGATTTTCTGTGTTTTGTTGAATCGCTTTCTTCACAAAACTTCTAACAATTGGGCAAACATTCAATGGCTTTGACTTCAGCTTAAGTCCAAAACATTTACTGCTGTTTAGCAGCAATTTGTTGGTCGTTCTCAACAGTGATAACATATCCGAATATATTTGAGTCAAAGACAAACCAATTAATAAATAATTAATTATAAAAAACACTAATTTAAAAGTTATTCAAGTTTTACAAATCATATGATTTTCGTAGCAATAATTGTGTTGACAATAGTGAACGTCGACTCAAAAGTTGAACTTTAAATGAAAACCAAAGCAAATAAAGTGTTTTTCACTCAAAATAAAGACATTATTCATGTATTCATATGTTTTGCATTTGAAAAGACTTTTAACATTCACTGCGAAAGTAAACAAAAAAAATGTAATCAAACAAATCAAATGATTTCCAACATTAAGAGGAAAATTGATAATTAATTGAACTCTATTTGTAATTAATTTATATTAATATTAATAAGAGTTTTGTTCAATCCATAGCTCATTCACTGTTTGCTTAACTCTAATCAATGTCTTTAACTCTGTTTTAATTGTTATAAACAAACGAATTATGAAATGAAATGAAATGTTTGAATAGATATCGACATTGAAGTCAAATCCAAAGCCAAACCAATGATGAATACAATTACCGTTTGTTTTATTCAATAGTTTATACACTAATAGTATATTAATATATATTTCTATTGTTTTCTATTGATTTGTATTGTATTGTATTGAATGGTCGACCCAAGGATGTGATGGCTGGCGTGATGTGGGGCACATACGATGCCATCGTTGGACTCCTAGCCATCAGACGAGTCATAAGCGAAGACAGAAACGCAAGAAATGCTAACAATATTATGAGACGAATATTTGAATGCATTTGTCTCAATGGAGGCCTCTTTCTGGTCAGTTACCCAGTCTGGTCATCGAGTCATGACTCAGGAGTAATCAGTCCTAACCTAACCTTAAATCGCATTCAATTCAATCCAAGGTTTCTATTCTGGTCTTCAATCACCTGATCCTAAAATGGCTGCACTTTTTCATACAATTCATATTCGGATCACAACAAGGAATCGTATCGACGACCTGGTTCTGGTTGGAACCAACCCTCTCATACTTTTTCTCAGTCTTTTGGGTTTTACCTCTTTTCCTACTGAGCCGTGTCGTCAACGCCTTATGGTTTCAGGTATTGTCTGAATGTTTCAAATACTTTACAATCGATTGGATTTAGAGTTTAATCCGAATTCAAAGACAATTACTGTTAGTTTCGGTCAATATTTGCAATAATTATCGTAAATATGTTTACGATTTAAGGACATCGCAGACAATGCCTTCAGAGGACGTCCGCAAAACTTTCGCAATATTCCGATCTTCATAGCCGACACTTTCTTCAGTCTTCTCATACAAGTCCTCTTTCTACTACAGGTGCTCTCACTTTCTAATCAACTTATAAACTGTTGAGTTGTTTAAACTTATTTTCCAATTGTTTGCAGTCAATGATTGTCGAGTTTCTGCCGATTCCATTAGTTGGACAACTGGCCAGTCTGTTCCACATAAGTCTATTGTATTCATTGTATTCGTTTGAATACAAGTGGTTTAATATGGGTTAGTCTTAACACAAGCTTTCTATACAATAGAGTTCAATAGAAATACTGTATATTTATTCGCATCAAATGAAGGACTGGAGGGGCTGTGGTGCGATCGAGAAATGAGCTCTGGCACCATGAAAAGCAATGAGACCAGAGCTACTTTCTTGATCGTACGCCCAATGGTCAGCCCCTACAGTATAATGAAGTACATTATCTGTCGGTTCATTCTATGGATAAATATATGTTTTATTGAACGCAAGCATTGATTGCATCGCTAACTGAATGACTCAAAACTGATTGAAAGGCTGGGAATTACACCGAAGACTGCATTTCATAGAAAACAATTGGACCTATTTCTTGGGCTTCGGATTACCACTGGCTTTGGCCACATATATGATACCCAATTATCTTCTGAGTGGAGCCATATTTTCAATATTCTTTCCGCTATTCATCATAAGCGCCAATGAGGCCCGACCTCGAGTCGGCATTAGGTCCGTCATTAAGACCCACTTTGTTTAATAGCATTCAATGAATATTAATGTAATATTGGTTTCGGTTTCAGTGATATCCAAATCCGTCTCTTTTCGCCAGTCGTTTGGCTCTCAAACAAAATCCTTTTCTTCGTATTTCAGTTCAATTTTTTGGGTAAACGAACCAAAAGCTAACGAATAAAACACTAATCAAACAAATATTGCCTAAAAAGCAAACGCTTGTACTGTAATCGGATTTATCTTTTATAGGCCGGCGCTGAGAGAGAGTCAATAAATATTTAAATTAATTTCTAAAACCTTAAAAGTGAGTCCAATTAGAACTCGATATCATTTTTGTTTCCAAACGAAGCTTATTATATATTTTGAAGGAATGACAGCAACTGTTGTGCAGAACAACAAATATTTGTTATTAATTATAGAAATAAATAATATATTGTTTTTGTAAATAAAACTATTATTATTAATGCAAGAATTATAGGCCATATATTAAAAAGCAATTTTACAGTAAATTATTCAAAGTTCAGACAATTTATAAAATAATCGTTTTTTTAATTAAAATCCGAATAATTTTAAGATTTGTTTAAAATTCAATTAACAAAAGAGTTGAAAACCGGAACTAAAACTAAAAACTATTGATATGAACAATAAATTGCACTAAATATCTGAAGGCTTGCAATCGATTATTGCAAAGCCTTTTGAGGATTACTTCTCTTTAAAAACAACAAATTCTCCAAATTCTGGTATAAATTTCCACAATTAATGTTAACTCTGTTTCATAAGTGATTTATTTGAAAACTTAATTGAAGTGTGTTTTCCATAAAAACAAGACTAGATTTTACTTTAAAATATAAGTTAAGTTCGATTTTCACACAAAATATTAATAAAAACATTTAAAAAGTAAACTAATTTCATATACACTGAGAATAAGATTCAATTATTGGTTATATTTGGGCTTAAATACAAATACTTTTGTCGAAGACTTGTGTCGAACAGAATTAAGGAATAAAAGTAAAGGAAAGGTAAGAATAAGTGGAGAAAATCCTAATCCAGTAGATAACGGAAAACACACGACAATTGAAATATTGGCTCCGCTTTCGAAATGATGTGATTTTGAGAAATATTTGAGAAATTTTAAATTAATGTCTCAGATCTGTTGCAGACTATTGATTATTGCTTTAAAACAATCGTTCGTTTGTATCGTTTTTGTGGCGAATAATAGTTTTGTAGTTAAGTTGACATTTCGTGAAGTGATTCGAAGGATAAGTGACTCAAATATAAGTGAAAATAAATGAATAATTATTATAATATAATACAAATACGACTTTGTTTTGCTGTTAACTCATTCACTCGTTAGTACGGTATACAAGGATTGGGAACTAATTAAAGATACTGTGCAATGAAGTCAATGCAATTGAATGCAATCAATGAGCAAATAGCAAATGCAATGCAATGCTTACACTGCTTGCAATGCTCTGCTGTTTCCATGACATCAATCATCACTTCATAACTCAGGGCTTGAATCGGTCTGAACGCTGAATAGTCGAGTGAAGACTCGCTTAAATGCTATCAATCATAATATTAAACTAAATTTCAATTATATTCATAGACTGTATATATGATTGAATTAAATCTCATTAAACACTAATTGACTAAAAGAGGTGAGAGTTGTGTCTTATGTCTGTATTAATGTACAAATGAAGTAACAAATTAGTGATAGACAGCTCTGCCATACAATCATTTACCCATACATCGATACAACGGTCTCTCTCCGCCTCCCCTCCCCTCCCCCTCCCTCTCCCTTTCCCTCCCATTTAGAGGTAACCCTTTCTGATGTAAACATTGAAATCATAGCAAACAATCGGATATTGTTCTCAAATAAAGTATCGAAATATATATATAACTAAATAAATAACTTTATGGCAACCAATCGATTGAAAATAAATCATTTGAATAAGACTTATAAACACTGTAATGAATAGCGTTTACCATTCGATGAGTGCATTAATCGATTTTCACTCGCTTTTTAAAAACTAAATTAACTTTACGTATGATTCCTATTAAACAAACTATAAATGTCTATAAATCAGAACCTAATCTAAAATTATATAATTATTAATAAAATAAGTCAACACTAGAAGCCGTCGATTAGCAATTCGAAGTGAACGCTACCCTCTCTGTCCATTCGGTCGTGTTTTATATTCTTGGCCCACGCCTTGCACTCTATGTTTATTAGGACACCCGGAGTCGGCTTCAGGAAATGGATGAACACAAATGGCGAAAGGTATCCGGGCTGGTTAGTGAACGGAAAGTACTTGAATTCAATTCCTTTCCTCGGGTAGTAGTGAACGGGTCCGATGTTCTCCTTGTCCGCAGCGTTCTGTCCGCACAAATCAAAAACAACCGTCAGTTCAATGCCATCGATAGAGCGCTTCCAGTCTTACCTCTCCCTCGCAAGTGATGTAAACCAGGTCACTGCCATTGCGAGCGTATCCCTCTCTGACGACGTCTGGAATATCCTTCCTGTCGGTGAAATCGCTGGTGTCGTAGGGCTGAGGCCTCCAGTTGTATATCTGAGTGCAAACAATGCATACATTTGTTTATTTCTAATAAACTAATTAACGAAACGACAGAATCAATACCCGATTCAATTTGATGAGAACACAGGGATCGCCTCTTTTGTAGCCGAAGTCTTGCCCTTTAGTACAGTTGTTATCAATTTTCTTGATATCAAAAAAGCAGAACTTGTCGTCTCCTCCAGTCTTATTGTGCTCGCACTGATCGATATGAGCTCCTCTGTCAGCACTCGCCTCATTCGCCTTTTCATAGGCTAACAGTGAAAGTAATTATTTATGAGTTCACTCAATGCAACTCAACTCATGTCATGTCAATCGATGGCAATGGATGTCAACGCAAGTCAACAGAATTTAATTCATTTGATTTGCAATCAATTAATGAAATCCAAAGTTGTCTTACGTTCGATAAATTTATTTAAGTTGTCGGTCCAGTGCTTCCAATTCTGTTCATTCTGGCCCTGTTTGAACCAGATCAGTGTGCTCTCCACGTTCTCGTCTCGAGGACGCGGTCGGAAACCCAGACCTAATATATGTATACATATATAACATTTAAGACCACATCCAATGGCTTTGAAACGCAGATCAACTATACCGGGATTGGATCCGATCCTACTCTCGCCCAACTGCCACTTCGGGACGCGTTGATCAATAGTTTGATAAAATATCAATAGCATGAGTGCCCAGAAGGCGGCCAAACATAAGTAGAATATTATGTAAAATATCAATATTTTTACTGAAAAAAAAGTTAATAACAATTAATTAGTCATTAATTAAAATAAGTTTTCGTTAAATAAATATTATTTTCTTTATTAATAATTCATTTGAACTCATAATCAGTAAAACCACAAAAGTATAAAAAGATTTTTAACAGTCAGCTGAATATGACCCGAAACATTCACATTTATCATAATCTGTACAATTAATAAGTTTTCCCAAAAATTGACCCAAACTAACAACTCATCCAGAAATATGGCATTGACTACAATGCTATGAAAAAAATGTTTAAAACTGAACCTGTACTGTACTGTACTGTACTGTTTTCTCCTTATAACCACACGAGTTGAATGTGATATTTAATCACCAAAAAGACTAACATTGATTCAATGCGAACAATATTATAAAAACAGAGAATTATCAGAAATCTAGGTCTTTTTCAAAAAGGCTACTTTAAGGTTTTGCTGCTCATAATACGAGTCATATGACTAACAATTCATTCGGCATTTTATGGCAAAAACTAATCAAAGGTTAGAAAAACATTTAATTTGTATTTCAATCACACATCGAATACATAATATATTTTTCAATTATCGATTAAATGTTCCGACTTGTTTTGGGAATTCCCGTTTCCCCTCTATCAATGTATGTGTGGGCAATAGCATTAATCCAGGGGTGAGCAGGGTACCCTGCGTCTTAGTAGTTCTTTTTTAATTCATTTTTGAGAATAATTGGACACAATCTCGATATATATTTCTGTCTTAAATGACAAATTGTTCCACATCATTTCACCAGCACAGATATCGAGTGCTATTTTGCCAATCTTCGTAGGACCAAGATCAACTATGGATTGTACTCAATAATGTACATTGAATTCCAACTAATTATATCAATTCGATTGTAATCACACCTCTCATGAAAAGTCAAAGTTTTTTCATTTATTTCTATAATTTATTTTTTAATTTTCAGGAATTCATTCCATTTTTTATTTGAGCTCTAAGTACAGGTACTACAGTTTTAACCTGCATCAGTTTTAGCAATCATGCATAATTTCCTGAAAAATGTCAAGCATTTTAGCCATGTTAATTTTCATAGGCTAAATATTCTTTATATCAACAGTTTTTATGTTAAAATCACTTTGACATCAATTGACCTCAGGGTCAAATCAAGAACTACTGTATGATCATTGAAAGTGTTTGCAGTAATGTTTAATTTTAAGAGCATTTTAATTGTCTGCTTGGGATAAGTCTAGCGATTCTTTAAGGGGTTGTTGTTGTAGATGATAGAACTGTGGGCATCCCTGGATTGTGCTATTCTCTGAAATACTAATCAATTATCTGACATAAAATTGTATGCAATTATATCTAACAACTAAGTTAATGATCAGGGTTAAATCATAACTAGATACAATTGGAACCCATTTTTGGTCCAATTTTCTCATAGATTACTGCAATTATGGGAACATTTTAGACTGAATTTCGATATTATTTTTATAGATTTTCTCTTAAATAATGTTTTGATTAAATATATTCCAATTAAATCATAAAAAGTCAGTCTTTTATATATAGATTGTCAGCGAAAACAACCCTATTATTCGAAAATAACTTATTTG
This sequence comes from Eueremaeus valkanovi, assembly GCA_034693305.1. Taxonomy (NCBI): domain Eukaryota; kingdom Metazoa; phylum Arthropoda; class Arachnida; order Sarcoptiformes; family Eremaeidae; genus Eueremaeus; species Eueremaeus valkanovi. The sequence goes on from JAQIWA010000857.1 coordinate 16,945, forward strand.
TAACCTAATAGTCAGAACTCATTAATTGCCTATTATTTAGATATAATCACTGATGAGTTTAAATTCAGTTACAATTATAGTGCAATTATACCTGGGATACAATTGCAATGGATTAGGTAAAGTAGAATTCATGTTCTCTCACATAGTTATTGAATGTCAGATAATTGGCTAAAATTCCACAAATTATTTAATGTGTTATAAAATGAACTCATTTTTTATTTCAACGAATATTATAAGTTATTATATTTAATGTAAAAAATAAAATAAAAATGTGTTTAATATTTAATGACAAAAAACTAGAATTTTTTTATATTCATTCAAAAAAGCATTGAATTATCAAATCTAAATTCGGGATTAAATCTAAACTTCTTTCGTGTAATTACTTTTAAAATGTCTATTTTGTTGAAATAATCGGAAAATTTGATAAAAGTCTGGAATCAATGAACAGAGCTTTGAATGAATGAATGAATTAATTGAAATGATTTGATGTATAGAATATATGGTCGAGAATACAGTATCGGATCCAATGTAGTGGAGAGAGCGGTAGTCTAGTGTATACACTGTTAGACACTGTTATCAGAGAAGAGGTAAGAACTCTTTGCTTATCTCATTCTGTTTGCGATTCAGTTTACAACCGAATCAAATGACTCGCATTTTGTGCACTAATAGCTTAATGTTAACAATATTTATGCAATGAATAGAGAATTGCAATTTGCAATGAATGTAGTACTGGTGCGACAGCGAAAACATAAGTCATGCTTATTATGAGCCGCTATTCTCATTGACGACAACTCACGCACTACTCAGCCATCAATGCTATCTATGCTATCTGTGCTATCAGTGCTATCAGTTCTTCTATACAATCCAAATATCAATCACTTATTATTCAAACGCTTTCTAATCGACATTTGCAGCCAAACAGACATCAAATGTCTATTTAATTGCAATTATTATCACTTGACTTGAATCGACTCGTAGTGATAGTAACCAATACTAGCGTTCAGTACCACAAGTCAGTACTCAATACATTGAATACATTGAATATATTGAATAATTAGAGGCCATATAGAGATCAAAAACTATCAAAAAACTAGTCATTCAATAGAAACTCAATAAATAATATTCATTTCATTCGTCGATTCAATTATTTCAAAACATTATTTCAGAAAAAGTGTTAAATATTAAGAAAAAACTATTAATCAAATCAAAGCTCTAATGCATAGCAAAGGAAGCAAATAATACTATTTTCACAATCAGTTTGTGATAACAATTGACAGAAAAGTATTTAATATTTAATAATCATTTGATTCTGCGTTCAATGAAACCAAATAAATAATAAATGCATTTAATATTCAATTAAATAAACAATGAATTGATTGCAAACAAATAGAGAAAACAATTAACGAATTATCGATAGTTTCGGGCAATCATTACATAAGAAATATATGGTTTAATCGGTTTAGTGCTCACAATGTGTTTGAACACACATTGGATTGGATTCACTCGTTTGGCCAAACATTAAATAAATATTAATTGAGTTTAGAATTGAATTAAATCTAAAATAAGTGAAAGTAAACCGAAATCGAGAGTCAAATGAATCGATAGTATCGTAAGTAGAGTTGAGAACAGGTATGCGAAGAATGTGATACTCACTCCATGAGGTGCCAGTCCTGCCGCAGAACTCCTTTGTCCTCGGGTTCCACAAGAACTGAACGATGGTCTCAGAAGTCGACAATTTGTCTTCGGGTTTGAAAAAAGTCGTATCTTTTTCAGCCATTTTGTGAACACTTTGAATGAGAGCTGAATTGCAATACAACTGACACTAAAGGCAGTCAATTCTCTGCTCTCTCTCTCTCTCTCTCTCACACACACTCTGTATGTCTGATACGGTCTGTCTCTAAGTCTCAATCACTGAATCACTGTATGTCTGAGGGCTTTGATGTCCAATATATAGTGAGAACAGAGAACAGAGACTGATCTGAGTGTCTGAATGGCAACCAAACGAGTCTCGACTGCGGACTGACTGCAAGACTGCAACGCAATCAACGATATTATACTCCAAACCAATGGATTGAATGAATGGCTCTTCTGATCAATACTACTCTCAATGTCACCACAGCTTCAATAGAGTAATAGCAGAGTAAGAGTACAGTATTACACAGTAATACCAGTGCAGATATAGTACCAGTGCTGCCAGTGCTCACTCCCATCGATGCCGTACTCGATGTACAGTACGGCCAGTCATAGCAGACATAGCAGTCATAGTGGAGAGACTGCAGTCCCGCTCATGTGCTTCAGTGCTCCCTCTCCTCCAACTAAGCCGTACTTCAGTATCGATGCAAACAGTGATTTGTGTCGTATAGTTAGCATCACATCAATTGAGTTCATATATAGCTTACATAAAACGGCTCTTTTTATATGACACGACTCGAGTAAGTCAGGCAAACTGTTTGCACTGGTCGTCAACACAACCCAATGTGTGCTCAACTGAATTGCCTGATCTCTTATTATAGTAATCTTTGAAACTTTTAAATAAAACTCAATTAAGAAATATTGAAAAATTCAAACAATATTTTTAACTTCAGTTCAATTATAGGCAAAGCATAGAATTGACTGAAGAACGGAAACCGTAATGTGTTGACCGAAAGCACCCGAGTCTACAAGTTTTGCTATGTTTAATAAAATAAGCTTTATACAATCTGAAGCACCGTCATTCGAAACTACAGGGGTTAAAATGTTGTCTGTGGCCACTGACTGACCAGTTAGTTGTTTTTATTGACTAATTCGATGGTGAAGTTCGATACAATGTGTTCATCCCTTAAATAGCCTGGATGCTTATTGCTTTTAAACCCAATCAAGGCAGCAATCAATGTATTGACCATGTACTAGCTGTACCAGCATGGTCATATGTACAGTACATCATATATCATTTATTTTGTATTACAGAACAAGTTTTGAACAAACTTTCTATCAGTGCTGCGGAAAGTTGTGTCTCAAAGACAACCGAAACTCAATTCGATAAAACTCTCAGTTCTTATAATTACATCTTTGGAACGATTTTCAAAATATTTTTAGCCCTGAATACTGTACTCGCTTATGTTTTTGAGTACCTGTATGTCTGTCCGTCCGTCCTTCCACCTCAATGTCAGTGCAGTAAATACTCTAGACTCTAGAGTCTACAGAAAAGTACTAATTAATCCAATTCTCTTCTAAAGTTCAAAATTAATCAAGATACCAATAGGTTCAAATATCAATGTTTCAATAGATAAATGTATATTTGCTGGTAATAACAATGGTGCTTGCTTGTTTGCGTGTTTGTTTAGTTCTGATCCAAGACATATCATATAATCTCTTCATTATTAATAAAGAAACAAAAAGAACATCCATTTCAGTGACAGAAACTGTAAAACCAACTCAAGGACGAGTAAGTCAAACATGTTTTCACCATGATATATTTCTTCAAGCATTCTATTTAGAAGTCCGTGTCATTTAGTCTGCTTTCACCGACTATTAGACTATAGACTATAGACTGGATCGTCTGATTGACTTAATTTAGTCTGAATTGAGTTACAATTAATTCGAAGTTTTATTAAAAGTTCATTTCATGAAAAACCTGGTCATTTCGTTGGCTCAAGGTCTATTTTGTGGTTATTGGGGGTATTTATGTGCAGTCTAACATGGGTCAGTTTTCCAAGGAGTCGGTGAAGAATAAGACCCTGGACCATCCATTAACGGTCTGGAAATACTGGTATAATAGCTGTAAAAGAGCCAGAACTACAATAACGATGAAATGAAACAGATTTCAAATTATTGTCAATTCATTGTTGAATACATTTATCACTTAATTCTCGAGTCATATCATCAGAATTTCTTATTATTCATCTTATTGTCGATTCAAGTAATTTGTTTAACAACTGACTGAAACTGGATTAGAATCAGAACTGCATAAGCCTTAAGCCATTGGCCTCTAGTTATCAACCAATTTATGGAATTTATAATAACTTTATGGTTTATAGCTGTTTATTGGTGGGTCAATTCACTGATTTTACAGTAATACTGAAAAATACACAATAATTAATCAATAATGAAGTCAATCAATGAGTTTCTAAATATTTAAACATTGTTTAGATTTATTATAGAAATCACTATTTGATTCTTAAATAGACTAAAATTCTTTAAAATCAATACAAACAAGCACGAACGTTATTGCCAGGGAGTATACTTTGGATCTATTGGTGATAATCTTGATAATTTAGCCATTAGAAGATAATTGGGTCAAATGGTATTCGTAACTATAGTATTCATCTGTAGTAAAACTGTTTTAATTGTGTTAACAATCACAACATTGTTGAAAATTTTCAAATTTTTGAAAATATTAAAAAACTAAAGATGAGTATAACTTTCAAAATTTTGAAAATTTTACAACAATAGTGGACGGACAGACGGACAGACAGACAGACAGACGGACAGACAGACACCTTCTCAAGAACAAAAGGGAGTATACTCCCTAAAAATTTGTATTATATCGGAAAAATAAAAATTATCATTTAGGCCTCTATAAGATTTCAAAATAGTTCTCCCCTTTTTTCTTTTCATACCCAAACTATTCAATGTTTGCTGATAAGCTAATCGTGTCTCAAAATAGTTGGTCTTTACTTTGCATTGTCCGGGTTATTCAATTCCTAAAAGCTCAAAGTGCCATTTCTACCCGTTACAGTGGCCAATTGCCGCAACAAATCTATATATAGAATACATGATACCTAGGTGATATTTTGCGAAAGAGAAAATCAGAAAACTCCGACACACATATCCCCTTGGTACACCTGTTAGAATCTCAAAACTACTTGACATTCGTAAATCATATTGGCTTATGTACTTGAGAACCTGCTTGTCCGAATGTCTGAGCGCCATATTCACCAAATTTTTAATTTCGAAATCATTTAAAATTATTAAAATTCTCATAAATTTAAAAAATTTGAAATTTTTCAATAATATCTGTTATTGTTAGTACAGTTGATGCATAGGAAATACTATAGTTATGAATACCAATCGATCCCATTATCTTCAAAAGCAATATTATCAATATAATCACTAATTGACCCATAGTATACCCGCTGGTAATAACATTTTTGCTTGTTTATATTTAAATATATATATAAATATATAGGTTCGAAAAAGTGTTACTCATTTTTCCATGTTTTGAACGATTTGTGGAGAAAACGGTCGATAAATATGAAATCAATTGTCATTCGGATAAATCACAACAATATGTGGTTTCCATTGGATTTCAATAAATATTATATTTCAATACATTCGCCATATATTATACCAAATATGGATAAGGATTTTAAACCAATGATAATGGGGTATTCTTATGAGATGGAATTTTCGGAAATACAGACAAGACTATTGCCACCGCATTATGAGACCAATTGTCGTACTTATGACTTGAATGACAACATAACGCATATGAATACGAGAAGCGATTGCATTACGCAATGTATATACAATGCATTCACGGAATCTGGAAATGAGAACTGTTTTTACAGTATTTCGAGAGAATTTATGCTACGAAAGGAACACCTTGCTCATCTTTTCGGAAATAAACGTTGTGACCCTGGTAAATCTTATTTGGAAGATTTTCATTGGTTGAATGAAGAGAAATGCGAACAAAAATGTCAGAGAGATTGTGAAGAATTCATATATGATTATACCTTGTTCGTACTCGACAAATATGAACCATATGAATTGAATATTCATATTCAGCCTAAATATATGCCGGCACTAATATATGAGCATGTTCCCGAGACATATCCGATACAATTCATATCCAATTTCGGTGGACTGTTAGGCATGTGGTTAGGAATGTCTGTTCTCTCACTTTTGGACGATGTAAAGAAAATCATTCAAAAGATAATTATTCACAATTAAAACCAGCCAAGTTGTTCTATTATTTTAAAAAACAGCTAGATGGCAACCCTGACCTGTATACTACCATAAATATTTTAACCGCTAATTAGAAGCAGAGATGTCCAACAACGCTATATTTTAACCAGGGTATATTAGGAAATATTTGTCCTAAAACTAATATTTTGATAATAATAACTTGAGAGGGTGTAGATATCTTGCAGCTCCTTGGATATAAATCGCACAGTTATGCAAAGCACACACGAAATAAGAGACACGAGTTTATAATTAGATGTTTATTCGACTGAAGCAAAGCATAGAATGAATACAATAATAGTTTATATATTATTGAAAAGTATATCGAAATATTAATTAAATGTTTTAAAAAATAGATTGCTTATTTAAACAACATGGTGGAAAATTGAAAGAGGTAAAATAGTTCCCTTATCCCCAATATACAGAGCGTTCAATATTAAACTGAGTATTCCTCTTATTAGTGTAAGGACTGTACTCTTCACTGCATAACAACAACTTATATGCTGTCAGTGCTCTTTTCGTTGCGCGGCAGTGAAGTACATATTGCAGACATAAAAATGAGATAAAAATCTTTTGGTAGTTCACAAACATTTATCAAACAGAAAGTGAATTACAATTATTAGTAGGAAGAGTTTACACATTGTGTGCACACATACAGAGAGCTAGAGATTGACTTCAAAAGTAATGATTATTGCAGTCGATTATATAAGTTATTATTGTGTAATAAAAAGTTCTAGAAGAACAAAGTTTATAAACATGAACAGGATATATAAACATTTCTAAAAAGTTAACATTCCAGAACAATTATTAATCTGGAGGATTTTAATGCCTAGAAATATCTTCGCTTATTTTGAAAAATTATTGGTTATTAAATCAAAAATTAATTAACAAATAAATTATTAATTGAAAAAAATTCATGAAAAAATGTCTACAAAATTATTTAACAGAGTTGATTTTGGAGTCACCATAAATAAAAAAATTTCAAAATAAATTTCATTACATTTAGACCTGAAATACATGGCTTGAAACAATTTGACTGATCAAAATATGAATTTGTAAGTTTAACAAAGTTTAATATAAATTAGAAATCTATTTACAAAATTATTTGAGAAAGGGCATTGCCTGTACATATAATTTTTATAATTCTTAAAATAATTCTGAAATTATTTAATTTGGTAATAGGTCAAGAAGAATCGTAATTATCATCAAGCTATCTATTAAATCGGTTGAGATAATAGATATATAGGTTTTCAATAGTTGTCTGAATACTCTCACAAATCATAAGTACAGACATTCCTAACCACATGCCTAACAGTCCACCGAAATTG
>JAQIWA010000858.1:0-24176 GCA_034693305.1 Eueremaeus valkanovi
CAGCAAGATGCTACTTCAAGATGTGAATTCAAGCCCTGATAATGTGAGTTAAATTTTTAAATATTATTTATCAATAGTTTTTCTGCTGATCTCATGTAAACTATGAAAAAATATTTGAAATTTTTTTTCAATGACATTAGATATCAAAGTATGTGAAATGTGATAAATGATTAATTTAGTTTCAAGAAAAACCTAGCTGCAATCTATATTCAATCGCATCTGTACCGGCAACTGATTCTTGCAAAATTGAGTTTAGATTAAGTTGAATAATAAAATTGTGCCAGAATTAGTGGCCGGTAAAGAAGCAAAACAATTTGGTTATTGCTTACATTTATTTTTCATTTCAGATAGGTGGTTTTTAAAACAAAACACATATACGTAGAAGACTAATGTCTTTTTAAAATCAAATTCAGTTTTAATTGTTAAGAAAAGTGTGAAAATTGAAAAATCTGTACAATTTATCTTATATTTTCGTGACTCGATTTAGATTAATGATTAATAAACAATAACATTCCAGAAATCCTAATGGGTTTGGCCAGGGAGATGAATTGACAATATAAAACGAAGGCACAACACATCTACGTTACAGCTCTCGCGTAAAGTGCTAATTAAATACTCAGTAGAAAGGTTAGATAAAAATCAATTCGGGTTATAATTTGACCAAGGTACACATTTCACAACAAATAGATTGAAATGTTGAAAAATAAATATATTGCACCCGAACTAAAGCAGTAGTGCTACTGATATAGCATTGGTTGTAATAGAAGATCAACTGAAGACAATCATTGTCTGATCGGCAGCACTGGTCAGTTCAATGACAAAACCTGTTTTGATTCGGTATTGAATATATCCGGAACCAAAATCTCTTTTTAGTTAAAAAGTTAATAAATATAGTGAACGCTCTCTATAATCAACTCCTATATCGGGTGCATCTTATTGTGCATTTGTCTGTTCCTTAAGAGAAGATTTCCTGATTTTTCTAATTCAAAATAAACCAGTGATAATTTTTCATAAATATAGCCTGGTAACATCTGAAATTAATTTGTTGTTGTTGTGATTAATTAATTAACCTGTGCCGTTTGGTTCGGGCACATCTGGCACTGCTGGGAGACAGATGTGCAGAATAAACCACAACTAATACTGCTTAACCCATGTGGTACTGACATATCAGGGCGCCTGAATCAACGATGTTTTTATTGGATGTGTGCTAGTGATCAATATTCAGGCTCAAAATTTGTTCCGTAATACCACTATTGAATATCAGGCACAATTTTGTCCTTTTGTTGTAATTATTTCAAAGGATTTCATCATTTCTACTGAATATGAAATGCATTTATCTTTTGAGAAAACAGTTCAATAATACGTATAAAAGGAGACCATTTGAGCCATATTTGAACCGGTATTGAAAATATGCCTCAAATGGTCTCCTTTTGTACGTAATATTGAACTGTTTTAGCAGATGATAAATGCATTTCATATTCAGTAGAAATGATGAAACACTTAATGATATTCTATTGTATATTCATTTATACCTAAAATAATGAAGACTTTAATTAAAATTTTTTGCTATTCAGAACAGAAATCAATATAATATTGATTCATAAAAAGCTGAATATCAATAAGACATCCAGATCCTGTTTGGGCTCTGTGTAATCTAGTTCACAAAAGTATGGACACTTAGTTCAAAATTATTTTCATTATTTGTAAACCAGCAAGATGCTACTTCAAGATGTGAATTCAAGCCCTGATAATGTGAGTTAAATTTTTAAATATTATTTATCAATAGATTTTGTGCTGATCTCATGTAAACTATAGATAGATATTAGAAATTTTTTCAAGGCATTAAACGCAAGCGTATATGAAATGTAATTTAATGTTAAGAAAAATAGGTTTGTTTAAAGAACAACCTAGCTGCAATCTATATTCTTGTGGAAAATAAAAAAAATTGTTCAATTAGTCTAATATTTTTGTGACTCGATTTAAATTAATGATTAATAACAATATCATTCCAGCAATCCTAATGAGTTTGGCCAGGGAGATGAATTGACAAGATAAAACTAAGACACAACACATCTACGTTACAGCTCTCGAGTAAAGTGCTCACTAAATGCTCAATAAAAAGGTTAGATAAAAAATTCACATATTCTGAGACTTTTACATAAGACTCATCCTGGTCAGCCTTTCCTATTCTATGCTTGATTATTTTTTCACTGAATTTCATAGAATATCTGTGTCTGTACTCAATATTTATAAAAATCTTTGTTATATATAATTTCTGTCACATAAAGCAATGCAAGAATCAATTCGGTTATGAATTGACCAAGGTACACATGTCACAACAAACAGACTGAAATGTTGAAAAATACATATATTGCACCCGAACTATAGCAGTACTTCTACTGATATAGCTTTGGTTGTAATTAATGATCAACAATTATTGACTTATCGGCAGCACTGGTCAGTCCAATAACAAACACTGTTTTGTTTCGGAATTGAATACAGTGATGCTAAGAAGCGACCAACACACTTAAATGAAGCTGGAGCCTAAACCTGATGAGATAATTCAATGAAAATTCATATTTTCGTAGAGCACCTTACCAAGAATATTTTCGCCGCGGTGAGTTTTTACTAGCGGAGCACCGGTAGCAGAGAACTGGCATTGTATCCAGGGCCAAAACCACCAGGGTTAGATGAAATTTCAGCAATACATCTTGATCCTTGCTAAAAAAGATCGCATAGCTCTATCAGGATTTTTCCTAAAACTGCTACGTTTTTGTACAGGGTGACTTTATATCTGCAAAATGGCATAATTCAGGCTCAGGGTCTGGAGCAAAAACCACAAGGGATAAATGAAGTCTGAGCAATGAAAAATAATCACAATAAAAGATACTTAAAACATAATTCTGGATATCACCTTGGTGTTACTGATATTTGTTCAATTTAGATAAAGTGCCATGTCAATGGTGTTTAATAATAATCACTGACTATAGAAATGCATACTTCACAGCAATAATCAATTCAGATTTATTGTAGTAAAGTATCAAAATGCGTACTGTGCAGATATCAGTGACACCAAGGTAATATCCAGAATTATGTTTTGAGTGTTTTTCATTGTGATTATTTTGCATTGCTCAGAGTTCATTTATTCCTTATGATTTCCGCTCTAGAGTTTTATGAATTATGCTATTTTGCAAATCACCCTGTGCAAAAACGCAACGGTTTTCGAATAAATCCTGATAGATGGGTTCGATGAATTTTTGCAAGGATCATGTTGAATAGCTAAAATTTTATGTAACCCTAGTGGTTCTGGCCCTAGAATCAGTGTTAGTTCACAGCTACCAGTGCTGCGCCAATAAAAAATCGCTTGGTTAAAAAATTCTTTATTAGTAACTTTACAAAAATAGAAATTTTCATTAAATTTTTTCATCTGGTTTAGGCTCCAGATGCATTTGAGTGTGTTCCTCCTTTCTTTGGATGGGTGTATAAAAAAGTGCGTTAAACTGCTCGCGGCTGTACTTCGCTATCTATACTCCGGAGTAAAACTTTATCTTAAAAATAGCAGAACTAATAAAAGTCGTGAAAATGTTTTCGATTGAATTTGAGCATTTGAGCATTTGAGCATTTGAGCCGGAAACATTCATATCCTTATAATATCTAACATTCGGAGTCATATGTTTTGATATGCTTTTACTGTATGTCTGAACATAAAACTGATCAAAATCTCACTCCAAATATGATCCTTAAAGGAAAAAAGAGTCTGATCTGGGTACAAATACAAAGGATTGCAAAGAAATAGAATACAAAAATTGCATTCATGGCGTCATTCTAAAATGAGAGATGTGCAAGATGCTTAAAGTCAGTGGTAATCAAATGGCATCAAATAGACCACAATATCACGAGTAAACACAAAAATTACTGATTTTTGTGAAACTGAATCTAATTTAGCCTAATTTATCATCCTGGTTAATTAAGTTTTAAATAAAATACGTAGAAAGCGAGCATTTTTGCCAAATTGTATCAAGGATTTAAGTTGTTGAACCAATTTCAACACAAGAACATATTCTCATAAAATAAAACACTGCGTGATTGTACAAATAATTGCATCTTCCTACATTTAATTCATAAATCAATTTTCAAATTATGTAAAATTTGACTAAACTCAACAAATTATCAATAATCTTAAAATGTGCAAGGTCTGTATATGTTTTAACTTCTTTAAAATAACATATCTAAGAAAATTGTAGAGAAATAGGCATAAAATAAAAGGGTGTTTGGACTCACTTTCTGTTCGGTATGTATTGTATGCTATTTCTTGAGGCAATCCTGCATTGAAGTCAATACTCTATTCAAATGCATTCAAATGACAATTATATGAATCCATTATAAAAGTGTAAATTTATAATAAAAATATCAAAGCTTTCAGAAATGTCACCAAATATTGAATTTTGAATATTTATAGTAAACTTTACATATAAAGTGTTGCTGAGCCAAACTGTGTTCTAATTTGCGGTCATATTTAGAATAGACTTGTCTTCAGAATCGAACCGAATATGGGTTTGGTTTACAAATAAGTTAATTATAAAACCCAAACCCCCGCATAGCGAGACTAATGTTTCTCAAATGTGCCGTTTCATAATATGTCTGCTAGTGTGCACTGATGTTATTATGCTCTGGCAGTAGTATATGCTTGTATAGACATCTCTGGCCCAGTATATCGTTAGAGAAACGTTTGTTACGGTATGGCAGTTAATCTCCTCAATCATATATGGACTCAATTCAAGTGATTTTGAATTGAATTGAATTTTATTATTTATACCGGAGTTAACTCAACCGAAGCTAATCTCCAGTAAAGTCGAGTTTAAACAAATACCTAAACAATAATTACAATAACAATAAAAGTATTACAAATAAAATTAGATTTTAGTAAAATTCTTCCTAAGATTTCGTATAAAAACTTTAAGATCTGTAGTAATTTTAGGTCTGTTTACTCATTGATGTTCTTGAGAAGCTGTCTGTCTGTCTGTCTGTCTGTCTGTCCAACATTGTTGCTAAGGCTTCCAGAATTGTGAAAAATTATGAAAATTTAAAATCCGACAATCATTGCCGTAAATGCTCTATAAGATAGTTGAAGACAACCAATACTGAAACCAAATATTCTTACGATATATTAATTTTCAAATCAATTCAAGAAATGAATTCAAAGACAATTCAATCAAAAGAATGGGAAGAAAATGAAAATATAATTTAATACTTATATAACACAGTATTCGCGCAAATAATTAGATCAATGAAACTATAGAAACAAAATTCAATTCTTTTTAAATACAAATCTCTTTAGATATGATAATACAATTAGCTATCTGTGCGCCTCTGCTTATATGAATAATAATTATGAGAATAATCTGCAATATTTAGATCTAGTTTTCCAATAAGCCTGCACAGTGCACAATGCACAATGCTCAACCTCCACTCAGCCGATATACAGTATTTGGTAATACTTGGCAGACAATTCTCACAGTTTATTTGCATATCTGATCTGGGTTTTTATTACAACTACAACTATGCATTTCGCTATAAACCCGAATAATTGTATTTCCAATCAATTAATAACATTATAAGAGAATTGAAAATTAAAATATATATGAATTCATTTTATTCACACATATTTAATGCGATAACTGTTCCTCACCTTATATACAGTATCAGGAAATTATGAACATAGGGCACATTTTTTCATTTTTCATCAACACTGGCACTGGTAGAATAAGGTAGAGTTTCATACAAATAGCCAGTTTAAATATTAAAAATTATGGCCATCTCTGATGTTTAGTAAAACAGTTTATTCAAAGCAAATACTGTATAGAATTACTCTTCAAATATGCTTTCGTAGCATTGGATCTATTTTTATGCTAATTTGAATTTCAAAATCTATTATAAAAATTGAATTACATCTGAGTATACATACATTGGTCTATAAATTGTTTTTCATATGTTTTTCTGAATAACATTAAGTGCCGTAAATGCGAGTTATTTGCAAATAATTTTCTTCGTTTAATCTATACATAATATTCGCTTAATTTTGGTTTTGACAGTATTTTATTGAATAATATTTATGGAAAACTTTTACGGCTAACTCATCGGATTAATATTTCATATAAAAAAGCATTTTATTAATTAAATTTAGCGCCGCTTATGTCAATCATAAGTATAGAGAAAATGTGCTCTTATTTTGATGCGTAGAACAGGACTGGAGTCTGGGTTTGAGAGTACTGTAGAGTAGAGTAGAGTAGAGTAGATGTGATGTGATGTTTGTGTGCCATCAGATCTAACGTATTGAGTTCATTGAGGGTTTGGATCATTATTTAGTTGCGACGCTTTCGTTCGTGTAGTTCCACTCGCTCTGAGTTCAGTCACAACTCCTGAGTTCAGTCCTATTTCTCATGCTTTCTATTGCTTTCTATTCTCTCAAACATTTACTTTATTTCATTGCTTTCATTGCATTCATTGCATTGCATATGATATGAGAACTTATTTGTCGACTAATTCTTATTAACATTTTTTCTCAACATATCATAACTGCAAACATAATTAAAGTATTTGTTTGATTAAAATATATTACTTTTAATATCAAATTCTGTTTTGGTTTTTCTATTCTATTGAATAAAGTGATGATTTAATGCTTATCTATGAGAACTGTTACCTAAAAAGCCCTTAATTTAGTTAACTTTGTTTGAATCGCTTGAAAACAATTGGAGATCAAATATAGTAAAGAATATGTACTGAATATACTGTAAGAATATTGTGTTTATGACTATAATTATAAATATAATAATATAAAAGACTAAATGAAGTGTAAAATACGTTTAAACTCTAATTACGATAAAGTGATTATAACTGTTGGCAAACATAATGAATGTATTGGAGCGCAAATAAGAGCAAACAATTGATTAGAATTGATAAAAATGTGTAAACATTTGTGTGAAATATTAAACTAATCGGTTATGTCATCCAATTCTGTATCGCCAGACGTACTGAACAGTAAAAAGCATTCTCTGTCAGCAAAGTCTGAAAATCACATAATTCTGTTGAAGCCATTGATGAGTCAAACGGAAAAGTGGTTTAAAAAGCACTTCAATCGCACACTTAATCCATTGATCTCTCGCTATCAGATCAGACAAGAATTTGTATATTTGTTTGCTTTTGTGATTTGGATTCTCTTAATAGTAACTGTGCTGACAGTCGTGCCAATTGTGGTGCACAAACTATGGCCACTACTGATCATTGGAGCCATTTATTACTGGTTGGCATTACTGACCAGAAAGCAGTTGAACAGTAATCAGTTGTATATAATATTGTGGGCCAACCTATTCAGCCAATTGCTCAGTGATGGCTGGGCTCAGCAGAGTGGCAGTGGCTCTACCGGTCTGACAATCAAATACTGGTCGTTTGAGCCGACGGATGTGACAATTGAGTTGAGGTCGTTTCTCATATGCGTATCAGTCGTCGCTTCAGTGCTATATCTGTTTGGATTCGCACTGCAATTGTCGTCAATTATAATACTTATCTCACAATTAGTACGCATACTGTCGTACACCTGCTATCACAGCCAAACCACTACCACCTCTACTCTCCGCCCATTCCTCGCACTCATATTCAGCTTAATTGGAATAATCGTAGCGCGAAGTACAGAATCGGTGTTAAGCCCCGTCATATCGACGCTAATCACTCAGGATAGCCGAGTGGTTGCCTGGAGACGAAGACGTTCATCCAGTGCTCTACTCAATGTACCCAGGCGTACATCGTTGCCGACGTTAGGCACTGGTAACAGAACCCTGGGTTCCCATGGAAACAATGTGAGTGACGGATTCGACTTTCCTTATGCTAACAGTGCTGTAGACTCAGTGATACAACAGAATATAGAATATAGAATAGAGAATACGATATAACATAACATTCATAACAAATACACACAAAGTCTATCTCTCTTTCCTTTATATGCCATAAAACACAATACAGTTTATTCGCTTTTGTATGAAAGCATTACTTTATCGCACAATACTCGACACTATTATTATTACTAATACTGCACTAGTATTGCACAACTAATACTGATTTTACATAATTTGACAAATCATTCATTTGTTTATTCAATATTACGAATCATATAATAAAATAATAAAAAGTCATATATTCTCTATTGACGTCACACTTCTCAATGTGTCGGCTCATTTTTGTCGGGTTAACGGGTGTTAAAAACTCTTAACTGGTATGAGAACGACAATGATTTGTCGATATGACGCCTAGTTTATTGACACCCTCTCTGACGATATCTATTTTGGGCTCTTATAGAAAAAGTTCGCAATTAATGCAAAGAACAATACAATAGAATAATAGCATAGAATATAAAGCATATAATTATGTTATAAACTCTTTATTGCAAATCCATTCAAAGTGATTAAGAATTGCGAGCATTTGTTTTCCATCCATAATAGGGTCCGAACTGTTTTTCTATTTGTCATTATTTCTTTGCTTTAACTCCAGAAGAGCTTTGCTATAAAGAAGATTCGGATTATTAAGAGATAAAAGACCTGTGTGTTTGTGTGTTTGCGTCTCTCTCTCTCTCTCTCTCTCTCTCTCTCTATTCGATGCTGACATCCATTCTTTCAAAATAATTAATCGAATGCTTACATAGATATTACAGAACAGATCTGAAGAGAAGAGAAGACAAACAAACAAAATATATATTAATATTTATATTATCCAACATTTGTTGTCACAAAACCTATTCATATATTTGTTGAGTAAATGTTTTTTCTGTATTCCGGAAGAGATTATAAGATTTAGATTGGATTGTGACCTAACAGTCAATTTGAAGCTATACTCCAAATACAGCAAAAAATGTTTCAAATCATTTCATAAATTTTTTTCATTTATTTTTTATTTTTTTTATTAAATGAAATTCTGAGTAAATTTTATTATTTAAAATCCATGCGATGTGAATGACTAATCTTGACTGATATGATGAGACAAACTTTATATGAGGAATGACATTGAATGGCATAACTTTATTAATAATGTTGTGCCAACACATCCACATCCGAATCTCTGGGGCTCTTCTTAAAGAACTGTTTTTATGTGAAACTGAACGACATTTTTCTGAATCTTTTTCTGCGTATCACTAGTTTTCATATATTATTTAAAGACTGAATTCACTCATAATTGCTTCGGAGCTAAAAATCTTTAACGAACTCATACTGTACTATACCTACATTGAAGTCAGGGTTGATTCAGTTTTAGTAGACTCCAGTGATTGCAATCGTGAGTTACAATCAATTTGTTCAATATATCCGAAGGTCTTGCAGACCATTACTTCAAATAAGTTATATATAAGCAAGATATATTCAACTTCATCTTCTATTCACTCTTCATTCAATAGTCAATCAAATAAAACCTGAATTTTGATGAATTTTACATTTTATGCGAAAATAATTAAATTTTGATAAAAACTATTGAATTTATTTTATTTTTATATAATTTTTATTAATTCTCAGAGATTTTGTTGACTTTCCGAATATGTTTTTTGATTTTTTTGTAATTTTTTCAAATTGTGTCAAGTTTTGTAAAATATCCAAAAATCTGTTTTCGCCGAAATTAACCGAATTTAACCTGTTTTGACAAATTAGCCTCAATTTTGTCAAATTCAACCGAATTTCAGCCAAATTGTACTTTTGTTTGAAGATTGGCTAAAAATACTGTCTTCTTATAAACCGATAGTTTTGAAATATTTTACTCGTTTTCCGACCAAAAGACATACTTTTTCCGAAAGAGTAAAATGTTGTCTGACTAAATTACCAGTAATAATTTATAACTTATAATGTAAGTAAGCACACGGGAGGACATTATTAAAGTCCCAGATCTAATTATGAATTAACATTTTATTCAGAAAAGCAAACAACCATTAGTGAGAAGTTTTCGGAAAAGTCTATTTGAATGCACTTTCTTTGAACACTGGTTTGAAAATCGATTGAATCGGTGTTATAACAAAGTGCTGTTTAAAGTGCTGTTCGGATAACAAATCCATTTTATTATAGTCTCACAAAAAGTATTGCATTTGTATTAAGAAAATTACAATAACTTGAATGAAACGGAATTAACTGGAAATTAGTTCTGAAAAATAAGATGAACTAGACCCATGTTGAGGGCAAAAGTGACCATCTGTAATAATTGATCTAATCTGTCTGAGACAGGACATATCTTTAGCATAACTGAAAATAAACGTAAAAAAGAAATAAATATTCTGTAAATGAATAATACTGTTATTGGAATTTATTTTGCCCAGGAGCATTATTGTTCTTAACTAAACCATAAATAAGATGTAGCTTAATGTGCCGGTATATTTTTTGTTGCATTTCTCACATTTCAATGGTTTATCCGTAAAATTCTGCATAAATTTTAATTATATTTTATTGTTTTGTTAAGCGCTCAGAAATCAGCAGAAGTTCTAATGCATTAACAATGGATTCTATTATATTCAGTGTACAGTAGTTCGGCTCTCTCTCTCTCTCTCTCTCTCTCTATCTCTCTCTCTCTCTCTCTCTCTCTCTCTCGTTCTCTCTCTCCTCTCCTTTCTCTCTCTCAATATAATTAATTTAATTTTTCTATTGTTTTCGCGTTTTTTTGAGCAATCGTTTGATAGGAATACTAAAGGATAACATCTGGGTATATTAGAATCTTATATTATACAGTACAGTTGAAAATTCATTACATTTTCTGACAGATACAGCACATTTTCTGACAGTCATATAAAACAATTGACACTTTGGTCAGTAATTATTTTCAATTATCCTATTTATATGAATCACAAGAACTGAATGTATATAACGATTGCATGCTTTGAACGAATAATGTCTTTCTATATCTTTTATCACTTAATTGTTTGTTTGCTTTTAAACAAAATCCAATTTATTATAATTTTCATATAAATCGGCTTTTATTGGCCTCTCGAAGGACTGACCGACAGTTCCACTATTGATGGAAAGTGTACCCAATCGGCAAAAACAAACGCTTTTTATTTTGCAGATGTCTTGGACTCAAAAAGATTTATAAATTCTTTTGATTAGTTTGTATGAGTCTGACAGGCAGTAAGTGTTGGAAACATCTGGTATTAACCCCAATCAGAAACTTCTCCTTATAATACAATAATTGTCCGGGTATAGACGTCATCCATAAAGGGAGTATGCTCAAATTGATAGATCATTACAAGCTTGGTAATACAATGATTAACCTTTAAAATAAAAGTATGCATGTTGCTTTATTTCATTTCAACCTAAAAAAAGTTAAGATTTAGAATATCGGGATAAGTTTTGGAATGCACTTACTTTGTATTAGAGATGTGCAAGGTCGCTGAAAATCTTTTGCCCATATAAAGGGTTGGGGCCAAAAACTAACCTCAGTAGAATATTTCGGCTATTCCCGTTGCACCTGCAAACTTTATATTTCTCTGGTGAATTGTTCTGGTCACAAATACTCCGGGTATGGAAATCACAATTAATGATTTGCTCAACACTTTAGGAAACAATTGTATAGATTGTCTCGCATTAAACGATTCTAACAGTAAAGCAAAGCATTAATAGTTTTGGTTTTAATTTCATTCAAAGTAGGATTTATTACAGTTGACTGCATTTGGACTACATTTGGATTATTTTTCCGCTTTTTAATATAAAATCCAAAATTGCTTTATTTTGAGCCAAAGTTGAATATATTTTAGAGATTCGAGCGAATTGTATAATAGATGTATAAAACTATTTTCATATATGAATTAATTTATTGAAGCGTTTTATTACAAATTAAATAATTTATCTCTGAGTCTGAGTCTGAATCTCATGAAACAAAAGACCAAAATATGTTTCATTGCATTAAATTTGAATTAATTTTTATGATTGGATACGAAAAGAAAAGAATGTTAAAACTAGGTGGCTCATTATTATTTTACCTCCACTTTTAGCCAAGTACTTGTACTTGCCTTCTTACCACCTGGGTAGTAGTCAACTCTGATCTGCCTCTATTCGTCTCTTTCCAAATGCGCTAGCAATAAACTTAACAAGGTTGGTCTGTTCGCCAGTAAAACATCATAATCGCCATAGACTTCTAAAATTTTATAATAGGCTAATATTATAGATGAAAGAAAGCAAATCTATATCCTCCCCTCTATGGAAGTTATTATATATTTTGAATGAGTTTTAAAAATATTGAGTACAGACTGTTTGCGTGAGTTATAAAACACAATTTTCATGTTTTTTTTTGCAAACTTACTGTTTATATAAATAATTTAATATTTAATTACAGTAATCTGTAGTGTAGTGCAGAATAAGTAAAGAACTGTTATCTTCAGTAGTACTGTAGTCTATACTTATAGTTATACTTAATTCCAATAATAATTAACTTTTATTGCAATTTTGTTTTTCATTTTTTTGTACAAAATTAAGTAATTCATAAAAATATCTTTAATAATACAAATATAATATTAATATTTGTGGACTTTGGCTCAAATGCACAGAAATATAAGTGAAATATAGCTATAATTCATAATTTGGATGAGATATTGAATTAGGTCAGCAGTCATATGCATCGAATACTGTAAGCCAAATGAGCGAACGTACAATTATACTCAACTAAGTCTGCAACAGATGCTATGCAATAGCGCTTATATTAATACAGTCTGTTATTCTGTTAGAGCCCCAGTATATCCAATCTATCCCTTCTATCCAATACAGTATTGCCTATTCTACTTAATCGAGTTATTTTTTGCTTAATTGCTAACAGAATTAATCACTTTTACGTTACATATAGTGATTAAAACACAAGTTTAGCTAAACTTTCATATTATGTGCCAATCGTTATGTGAGCTCTTGTTCTGCAAAGTTCTGAATAGAAGTACCGAAGACATCGATATTAGCTTATGTTTAATGAGAATACCAATTCACTAAATGGTTGCCTGAACAATTACTATATCTCAATTGCCGTTTTATCACTTTTCATTTTTGATTGAGCCAGCTTAGTTCTGCTAGGTTGTAATACTGTATACTCAATAACATGCATGACTAGTGCTTCAGTTCATTCAACTATTATTAGACTAATATTGGATTTTTGGCACAATTCATATGATTTTAAAAATCAGATAATTGTTTGACCTCTCACCCCAATATCCAAAATTATTGTTTCACCTACTTGAATAGCAGACCTTGCCCCATTGCTGATGAGAGGCAACATTTAAATGTTATCATAACTGTCACACAATATTGCCCTTTATTTTTGACATTCATTCAAAATTTTTGAGTCGATGACCAAAATTCATATTGTTTTCTGTTATTTGTGTCTATGGTTTGTATAGAATAACTGCTAAAATGTTTTTGATTCCAATTATAATTTTTTCACAAAACTTAATCCTAATTACATTTCAATATACTGTACAGAAAATACTTTATATACTCTTTAAAAACTAATGACAATAATTAGCTCGTTATCTGAAAAATAATAATATATTCAAAACTTCAAATATCCGACTGTAAGACAAAAATAGAAGTTTCTATGAAATTCTTACTATACTAGCAGAAAGTTTCTTTGTGTGTACTAATTATGATGCAAGTGATGCGAACAAAGTATGAAAGATTACATTACTTTATAGATTACATTACATTATAGATTATATTACATTATTATTTTCATTACTTTCTTATGAAATATAAATTATTAGTTGGATATCATATGCATTAGTATTGTTCAATATATTTATTGCATACAGTATTATAGGGCATAAGAGCAGAGGAAAGGAGAGCAGAGATCTCTATATCGATAATACATAAGCACTTGTTATTCAGAAAAGCTGTAAATCAGAGCAATAAATATTTACGACAATGTTGTCTATAAGTCATATTAAAACTGCAATTAGACCCCTATCAGTGTCTATTAGTTGGTAACCTCTTCTCAATATAATATTATATTATACTAACTAGCATATTTTGACACTGTTCAAGGCATGTATCAAACACAGTATGTACTTCACTGCACAGCACTATAATATAGTATAATGCAGTATAATATGTTGAAAGCCATTATGAGATGTGCATTAATAACGGTATACGCTATTGTGTATACTGTGCTCTGTATTCTGTGTATTCTGTATATTCTATATTCTGCACTATATTCTATACGTTGTGTATTGTGTCGGGTGCAGTGCAGGTGTGATATTTGACTTATGCGTTGATCTATTGATGAAAGTAAAAGAGCGCAAACATAGATGCACTCTATGCTCCTGTGCTCCCAATGCAACAGAAACTTCATTTCGAGATTACAGATCGAGATCTCCCTCCGTTGCGACAGTGAGAAAGAACGTTACAATTTAGTTGTGCCTGAGCTCAGTTTGCATATTATGCTCTCTCACTTACATCACTCATCCTTACCATTAGTTTGAGCGTCATTTGTATGGAAAGTGAATTTTAATGTGACATACAATCGAGTCGAGTCCTACAGTACTCTACAGTTTATATAAAATATTGATATTGTTTGCCATAAACTCTATCATTATATACGACTATATTCTCGTATATTCTTCTGGCAATCAGTTGATGAGAGAAAGAAAGAAATCGTTTTTGTCATTATATAAAGTATGACTTTAACTGCTGGAAGCGATACAAGTGATTGAGTCCAATCAAAAAATCACCCCATCCTTAGACTATTCTGTCTGCTTGTATACACTTTAAGTCGCGAATCGAGATCTCAGATCTGAAAACAGACTGACTGTCTCTGGTTTTTGTCATCTTTAGTGTTGATGTATTGATTTGAGCTCGACTTACAGCTCACGTATTCTTGTGTTGCGAACAGCAAATGGAACTATAGTTCACTCTTTAACTTATATGCGATACACAAACCAATTCTTACCTTTCCTTATATGAACTCATAATAACTTCATTACTTGACGAAAGCGATGGGCAATTCTCTGGGCAATACTCGGGTATGTCTTATTATGTCTTTGCTTTTGTGCTCTGATTTGTAGCGTTTTATATACATAGTACAGATATAGCGTATATTCTATTTATTGAGAATTCAATTTTCATCTCATACCAGGTTCTTATTATTGCGGAATTGAATTTTTTACGCAAACATTTAATTGATTATTCTCTTATACAGTACTCAATACTCTATGCGCTAAATAGTGAGATTCAGAATACTGTATATGCACTCTATCTGTGTAGACATTACTGTCATAGACAGTGCAGTATATATTATTAATACGCTCTACAGTACAGTCATATGTTTACTGTCTTTGTTCGTCAAATCGGCAATAATTTAGCTTAACATAAATTGCAAAAACTTGTGGCTAAAAGTATGTCTCACGTTATCGCACGGTTCCACACCTGTCTAAAACAGGTGAAATTATTATTGGTTTAATTTTGTGCCAACACTCGTATTACTTGTAGTCTGGCTAATAATATCAGTGCTATTTACAGTAGTAGTGAGTGAACGTCACAAACGGAATCATTCGGTTAAATTCAAAACGACAAGTCGGGTCAATTTTGGCTCTTAAGCTCAAAAAACAGTTTATCGTCACTTTTATCAGCTTGGTCAATTCAGTCCTCCCAATAATCTGCAAATTTCTTGTCCATACATTTGTAGACGAATTCGTCGCTTCCATGCGAACCAACTTTGAAACAAAGTTATGGAATAACTGCCAAAATACTTGCTGGCGTCGAAATCAGCATATTTTCTTACACAGCATAAAATACAAAGATTACATAATATTGACTGGCTATCAAATATATTCCTGCTCATTTGTCTTACTCCAGATTTCATTAAGTCATTTGAATGGAAAGGAATTTTAATTATTTTAATAGATTCTGTTTAAAGCATTTAATTTTGTTATTAAGTAAGCCCTCTATAAAATATTGCAGAGATGGACAGATGCACAAGGTCAGTGCGCTATTAATTGTGTCATTCGGTCATAATTTCCCTGGTACTTTTAAACTCTATTCATATATACGGTTTGTTAAATGATATTCAGAAATACATTGAGTTATTCCAAGAATTCGAAAGTTATCTCAAAATTTGATGACATTTCGAACAAAATTCGATCAAATTTACAATTTTTAAACTTTTGCGCCATTTCTGAAATATTGTATAAAAATGTTTTAACTGCTTATAAAAGATATTTTGAAAAGAATTTCAAAAACGCCGAAAGCATTGTGGAAATCAATTAACAATTATATAGATTTGTAATATTGATGAATGAAATGAACAATTAAGTTGAATCAATCTTGATTACTATATGGAGCCTTTTGAGAGTTCACCCAGCAGCATCTATTTAACCTTAACTGTCTTATACTGTATTATATATTGAATCGTTTCACTGTTACGATAGTCTGAAAGACATTTTCAAATTTGACCTCTCTCTTCATGCCTCAAATTACTGGTTAGTCGAGAGATCATTGTTTTCGATTGAGGAGCGGAACAGTTCTGAGTCAGTTCTGAGTAAGTTCTGAGTGAGTTCTGAGTGAGTTCTGGGTCAAATTTCAATAGTCATATAACAGTAATGTTAATGCGATCTAATATTCTGTTCATCTGTTGTATTGAAATGTATTGATTGGACAGTAGCTAATAGACCTGGTCTATGACCTGAAGAAACAAGACTCTAGTCGTTCATATATGAAAGTAAAGGATATGATTAGCCAGAACACATTTTACATATTCTCTTACCGAATGGTTGTACAGCACACTTATTCAGTTACTACGGATCGGCATTTTTATCATATCTTTCTTTGGAAATAGTTATTATAGATCTGAGTGAACACAAGGATAACCGAGCGATTAGGTTGGGAATCAAACTCTAATAAAATAAGTTCGGATCCATTGTATCCATAAATATCACTCGACATCTAATGACTACTTTTTTATAAGTAATCGAAAGCAAAGTCTTCTTTATATATCGAGTAATCAAATGCTAATTAGTGACAGTCTCTATAGTTTCTATATAATCATTACATGATGTGTGCAAGGGTTCGTCCGCATTGTATGCAAGGCATTGGTCCCAATGTGGCCCAACTTATTTTTATTCCAGTCGTTCATAATATTATAGACTCAATATTCAGACTCTGAGAACACATAAAGATATTATCACACAATCAAAGCAGGACTTACTGACCAACACATACACATGTTTGTGGTATTCAAGCAGATCTATTAGCTTTTCGGTTGGTGTTCAAATGAGAACATGATTTATAACTTATAAATTATAAGCAAGCTTAAGTAGTTTTAATTTAGAATTTACCTCTTAAGAAAAGAAAATGAGACAATTACGAGCAAGGACTAATTGTAAATGAGCGGCAAAAATAGACTCTTTCATAAGTGCATCAAAACAGTCATTATATGATATTTGATTGAATTTAAAGCATTGGAACTCTGATCAGTCGACTATGAATTGCTCTGAAATGTTATTTTCAGATAAATAATAAATTAATGAAAATCTATTATAAGAGCTCTTTATTTGTTTATGAGATTCTGTATGTATAGCATAGGCTTTGAAAATCTTTTGAAATTCATAGCAAATAATGAAATATAAATATAAAACGAATGAAACAAGAATTGAGTGAATAGTAGTCTTACAAAGCAATCAATTATAGGGCTCTAAAATAGTAAACAATTGTCTATAATATAATACTGTTCTTAAGATCACAAGATTTTTAGTATTAATTAGTTAAGCACTAAAATACTTCTAATATTAGGGGTGACCACTCCGTCAGGCAAACTAGGGAGGGTTTAGGGCGAAGAAAAATGGCAGATTTCTCGGCTCAAACACCACAGGGTACAGGGTGGGAATGTGCAAGATAAAAAATGTCAGGGGTCTATTTTGGTTTTTTTTTCAAAATTGATGAGGGGGTACCCAAAACTCAACGGATTTGGTCGACTATTTTTTAACAACCTATGGGGGGGCCAAAAACTGATCGGAAAAGGCCACTTGGTTCTGCCACTTTCAAAACTCAGGGGATATTTTGTCTCTACCCCGGCACATCCCTAGTATAGTAGTAATATGACGGCCAGAAAATTGACAAAAATGTGGGCCAAAACCCAATAGTGTTTGGCCTAAAGTGGATTCAAAAATATGTTCTTCTGTTATACAGTATTACTTACAATACTCTATTCAAAGCACAATTTGTCTCTAAATATCTAAAAGCAAATCATTACTGAAGATCAGGTGTGGGCAGAAGGGATGAGTAAAGGAGTAAAACAAAGCAAAAACAAAGTGACCTGTACTCTACAATTGGAAAACTATGGTAAAGATCCGATGATTTTCTGGTACTCCCGATCCTCTTCGAATCGGCACATATCTGGCAATTTTTTTTAATTTTTATTGCAAATAGTTTTGAAATACAGTATAACTAAACAATTCAAAAGACCAAAAAGAACCCTATTCATGTACAGACAAAAAATCTAATGTGTGCCCGTTCATTAATCATCAAGCGGATTTGCAAGACTTGCACATTTTTATCGATTTTGAATCTTTTGCATCAGTTTTTGAGAAATAATCTCTATTTAAGTCATATAAACTTCAGATAATAGTTTAGTCAAGTGTTGTGTTAATGATGTGAAAGCATGTCTTCATTTGCATTATTATGTTTTGTTTTAATAAATTGATTGAAATGCATTAAAATATTAAATTACACATTAATTCAGTTTATTTGTTGTTTAATTCAATGTTAATAATTGAATAATAATTATAAATAAAATTATAAAATAATGCAAATTAAACTTTTTCGTCAAAAACAAGACTAATATTATTGACATCTATTTAATAGTTTAGTTGTGTTTGCATTTGAATCGGTTTATTAGTTTCTGATTTTGATGTGAATAAGAAATAACTTATTGATAGCAAAATCAGAAACTGAATAACAGATTAAAAATGATTAGAATTATAATCCTTCTCATGACTCGTTCAAACATGCATTTATTTCCCTACTGTACTAATTGTAGGCTATAATTAATATTTTAAATTCTCTATTATTTAATTCATTTTATATAAAAATTTGCTTTTAATGCACATTAATATCTGGTTCTAAAATAAGAACTAACGCTAAAAATGGGTTTCAATAGATGTGGAACAGATTTAACAAATTGTTCTCTAAATTAGATTAACGATTGAATAGCATTTGTGTAATATTTTGATTAATTATAACAAAAGTAATGATTCATTACTAATGAACACATATTTTAAAGTCAATTGAAATGATTGAATCCATTGACACATTTAATGCAGTTCTACAATAATGAAGGTATGAATTATACCCCTCCAGCACAGGCCTCAAACGTCAGGGTTTTTTATTCTCGTTATATTAAAGCGGATCAGATTCCAGCTACAGTATGCTTCAGCATTGTTCCAGTTCATTTATACATTTAAATACTTTCAGAATTGATTTCCAGTTAATTCCGTTTCATTCAAGTTATTGTAATTTTCTTATTACAAATGCAATACCTTTTGTGAGACTATAATAAAATGGATTTGTTTTTTCCGAACAGCACTTTATATAACACCGATTCTATCGATTTTCAAACCAGTGTTCAAAGAAAGTGCAATCAAATAGTCTTTTCCGGAAACTTCTCGCTAAGGGTTGTTTGCATTTCT
Source organism: Eueremaeus valkanovi (assembly GCA_034693305.1). Lineage (NCBI taxonomy): Eukaryota > Metazoa > Arthropoda > Arachnida > Sarcoptiformes > Eremaeidae > Eueremaeus > Eueremaeus valkanovi. The sequence goes on from JAQIWA010000858.1 coordinate 19,670, forward strand.
CAAAAATATCGTTTTATAATTAGATCTGGGATTTTAATGATGTCCTCCCGTGTGCTTGCTTACATTATAAGTTATCATAAATACCTATAATGTATCAAGGCAAAATTATGCTTTATGTCGAGGGTAGAGAGGGGGTAAAATGGTTGACAAGATTTTTAAAGCCGAAAATTATCAATTTCCGACCAAATTCGGCCCAATTCAGCTAAATTAAGCATTAGTTATCCGGAACATTTACCGAAAATGGTTCTTTCGGCGGTATTTTCGGTGTACACCGCGTGAAAATGTCGGAGAGAGAGAGAGAGATGGCATGAATACTAAACTTTTTTGGGGTTTAATTTTCGTGAAAATCATAATAAGTTTGTTAAGAATTGTATTGATATTAATCGGTTGTCAATGCAATTTGCATTGAATTTAACCCATAAATCATACTTCACTGCAATGCATATCGTTATTAATGGAAAGCTATGAACACTAAAAATAAAGGCATAAAAGTGTTGACTCATTTGAGTGACAAACTGAGTGAGTAATACTGTATACATACTAACCGTCGGGTATACAGTTGTATAGTCTTTACTCAAATCTATTGGAATAGAGTATAAACCGATTGGTTTGTATGAACCCATGTTATCGATATAGCAATGCCTATGTAATGGGACGACAAGACAGGCACAAACTTGGGCTCTAATATTGATGATGTTATTGGCCTTAACTGTTGAGTTACGCCTTTCCTATTGATTAGATGTTATGTGAGAGTAGTGTACAGTCTGTACAGTCTGTACATAATGTACATAACCTAACGTACAGTCGATTTGTTTACAGATTATTATTGTTTACATTCAATGCAAGCAATGATTCAATGATTCAATGATTGTATAAATGTCTGACTTTTACTGACAATAAATGTCTTTTAATTTATTTTATTTCTCTTTTATTTGATTTTAATTTTATTTAATAAGCAATGAATGTATCGATTGATTGCATTGAAAGCAATAACAATAAGAGTGAACAGAATTGGAGCCAATTGTCGGACACGACTGACATGAGTGACACGACTGACACAATGTCTTCTTCGAAGTCTATTGCGAAGACAAGTGATTCAAATGATTGCAAATGTTTTGTTTGGATCGAAGGCTACGAAGTGTTGGAACAGAACTCAAGGTTTACTGTCTTCCGGCTCAGAGTCGAAGACCTCTTGAATGGGAGAAAATGGTTAGTCTTTCGACGCTATACTGACTTCGTTCGACTGCACCACCAGTTGAGCCAATGGTTCCCAAATCATGTCTTTTCGCTTCCGTCCAAACGAGTCATTCAAAACAATTTCGATCCGATATTCCTCGAGAGCAGACAATTAGGTCTTCAGCTCTTTCTTAACCATATATTGAGTATTAAGTCTGTAATCGATTGCAAACCTATCCAACAGTTCCTGTGTTTTGACGAATCAAATGGCTTTGAATTGAGAACTGATTCCTATTGTGATTGTTGTCATCAATCGGTTCAAAGTTTGAAATCTCTATTGAAGGCCAAAGACAATGAAATCTTTGGATTAAAACAAGAGATCAATTGTTTGCGACAATTAGTGTCTGAAAACAAACTCATTTATAGACCAAAAAGTGAGAGTCAATCGGAAAGTGAGGACCAATTGGCCAAACAGTGTATCGGAGTTCGTGACTCTCCGGACGGCACTTCCAGTCCTCAAGACTCGACACTTGGACTAAACACTCGTTTATTCAATTAATATAATTATTATTTTATTTATTCAAACCTTTATTACAATTAAATATATTTAACTGAATATTAATATTAAAAATATTTATTATATTTACATATCTTTACCAAAAATATCAATAATTTTATGAGTATTTGCATTGAATTTAAATAAAATCATCTTTTATTCACTAATTATTAATTGTTTGCAATGTTTTCGAAATTATTTAATGTTTTTATTCAAATATTTTGGTTGAAAACAAAACTGTTTATGAGTTAATTGCATTCAAATCAGTTCGGGTCAATTCGTTTCTTTAATTCTATGAAATTTTCTTACTATATGTGTCAGTCAGTCAACTAAAGAAAGCACCAAATCTTGGCCCACCAGTCAAGGACTCGAACTCCAGCTCCAGTCGTGCGCTCTAACCAGTGAGCTATTGGCGCTCAATATAGAGTTTTAACTGATTTTTAATTGTATTAATAATTATTAAATAACGAAAATAATAAAGTTTGACAATTAGGCTATGCTTTAATGACTTTACATATCATTCACTTCTCGTAAAAATTCATCAAAAGTTTTAAATAACAAAAAATTCTCAAAAATAATCATAATTTTCAAAAATTGTAATTTTTGTCGTTTTAATTAAGTTTTTGGAACTAATCCACGAAAAAGATATTTTGCTTGAATACAGTATACTATATCTGATATCAGATTTCGATTCATATATATTGGAAATTTATCTAAAAAACTGGTCAGTGTAATGGACCCGAACAGTTATTATATTTCTTGTATTGATTTTATTGTTCTGTACTGACTGTCAAATTGAAAGAATACTTCGTATACTGTAATACTGTATAAGTTCATAGGTTAGTACAGTATTAAATTTACTCCAGTCAAGTCGATCCAGTCGATATTGTATCGGGTCAAAATCACTGTATGATAAGATCAAAATATCTCTTAGTACACAGTTTCAGAAGGTTTTATCCTGGAACTTTTTTGCTTAAATCAATTTTCGCTGAATTTAAACGAATTTGTTTATTAAATGTTTGAATGAAATGTCATTTCAGTTGTAATGAATACAATGATTATTATCAGAGCCCGGAATCAGTGTCCGCAGAACACACTTATCAGTCTGATGACTAAAGCTTAAAGAAAAGGGCACTTATCTCTAACTGAATAAACCAGTTCTATAAATATATACAGTATTTCTTTAGATATTGCCCTCAATTCTGATATAATTTATATAAATCCATTGTATCAAGCTAATTTCTACTATTTTATGCCATTTCTAATCAATTTTAGTTTTCTTCAAGATATTACATAGAATTGAAAGGAGTTCTAAAACAAGGGCTTCTCGGATTTCGCGCTTAGTTACATGCAAAGGGAATGTAAGGTTTGTATTAGTGTATTGCATAATACTTCTATCATATGTTTAAATTGACAGTACATTTGATAATATAAACAAAAAAGTGAATTTTTTTTATTAAAATTGATTTATATTTTTATCATTGAATTGTTTATTAATTTTGTTTTACTTAATCACATATCTTATGTGACACAACTTTTATCGTCTGCTATACCGATCATTCAGTACTTTTTATATTAGACTCCATTACATTCCGAGAAGCCCTTGTTTTAGAACTCCTTTCAATTGTTGTCAATTCTTATCTAAAATAACAAATATTTTTACAATAAATAGATTTCCTTGAATTTTAGTGCAAAACTTTTCAAATGAACCCCCCATTGCCACTAGATTTTGAGTACAGTTAATCAACTTATTCAAAATTTTCTTCAAATTAATATTTAAATATGTCAGATGATATTTTAGTGAACTTCTCTGAATTAATTTTATTGATCCATGGACCAGGTTAAATGTGAATTTATCTAAGATCTCATTTAATGTTTAATTATTTTATGATTTTTGTTAATTTAATTGATATTTATATTAAATTGCATCCAATATTGCAGTTGTAATATGAAATATTTGAAAATTTGAAGCTTTAAAGCACTGTTATGGGGGTTAAGGAGCGGTGGTGTTGAGTTGAATACATTGACACCTGCTAATTTTTACTAAAAATGACCACTTATTGTTTTAATTTAAACAAAATTTACTTAATTTAACTGATTGAGAGTCGGCTTAATTGAATTTTGTTTATATTATAGAGAATGAGATGTATTTGAAAATGATCCCTCCCCTTCCGCATCCCTGATATGGAGTAAACACTGGAATATTTCTCTCTATCGTATAAATTGTTTGAATATTCGTTGTTAGGATTGGGATGAACTCATTTAATACATAATAATAAGGGGTTTTGGTATAAATGTATACTAAAAACACGTATACTATAAGTAATCGGCGATAAAGAAGAAGAGAAATGATTGAAACAATTTATGCTTTTATCGCAACCATTACTTGAGACACAATCTTATAGGCAGTAAATATAATACATTTTATATATAATTTGTAAGATATCTATACAGTCTATACAGTGTAAGAGATCTAATAGCATAGCATATGAAGAGCAGTCGACCCATCATTAACAGTCATTTCATTTAAATTCATTTATTTATCTATTAATTCATTTCTAAATTAGATTTACTTTTACTTAACCTACTTTTGACCCTCAGTTGAATTCTGAGTTCTATTTTTATTTCTATTTCACATTTCTTTCATATGATTTCAAACTATTTTTGCTATAGTTTTATGACTTATAAGACAGAGAGCATAAGAGAGACTCGAAAGGAGACGAACGGAATAATAAACTGATTAACAGAATATCGAGAACATCAGTCAAATCGTCG
>JAQIWA010000859.1:0-24162 GCA_034693305.1 Eueremaeus valkanovi
ACAGTGTTAATTCACTGCTACCGGTGCGGCGTCAGTAAAAACTTGCCGCGGTGAAAAATTTCTTGGTTAGGTGCTTTGCAAAAATAGAAATTTTCATGGAATTATCTTATCTGGTTTAGGCTCCAGATAGGTTTAAGCATGTCCTTCATTTATTTGACAGACTGTATTTCTGAACAAATTGTATGAAAAATAATTATAAACTTTAATTGAATTTTATTTTGTTATCCAAGCCGTCAGCTCAACAAAATGTTGATAATCCTGCTGGAGCGTAGGCTTACATTTAAATTATAATAGATAAAAATACATAGTTAATATTTACCCTTATTTACACTTTCTCGGTTTAGGTAAAAATAATTTAAAATCAGTTATTTAACGTAGACTAACATTCAATTTGTTGAATATATTTATACCTGAATAAAAAACTGAATTTCTAAGACAGGTAAATCTGAAATTTTCAGGTTCTAACTCTAAATTTGAAACACATCTGAGCTTTTTATTAGACGTACTCAGCTTATCTAACATAAAGTTAATTTGATCAAGGCTACCACACGTTACTTACTGTATTACGTACAAGAATAGCATTAAATTCTATTTTAAAGAATTATTGTTTAGCAAGGCATTCAAGTGATAATTTTAATTATCCAGTTAAAAATAAATTGAGAAAATAATTTATTACTTTATTTCCAATAATACAGAAAACATGAAAATGTACTAGGCCCGAGTGGCGATCGGACCCGAGTCATACGAGTTGATAGCTCTAATCGACTGACTATAAAAGTGAGCCAAATATAGTACCGAATTAAGACATCAAAAGTTAGAGAAAAATAATTACAGACAAATAAAAAGTGTTTATTCATTCATAACTATTAATACAGAGATTTAGAACAATATTAATAGAGGACTCATTGGAACCGATAGTAGACTTTTCGACTCTTTATTCGACTCATTATTTTAATGAATTTATTGATTTTGAAAACACTTTCGATTCATAACCTAGAAGAGGTAAAAATAGACAATTTTGAGAAACACCTAGTTTCCTGATAATACTCAATATTTTATAATACTTTACCCATTGAACCAATGTTAGCCTTTTTGGTGATAAAAAATCACATTAAACTCCTTTAGTTATAGAAATAAAACAGTACAGTACAGGTTCAGTTTAAATCATTTTTCCTAGCATTGCAGTCAATGCCATATTCTGATGAGTTGTTAGTTGTAGTTGTTAGGTGTATATAATAATATATACATATTATGATATATGTGAATATGTTTCTGGGTCTAAACGCTAGCGGTTAAAAATCAAACATTTGTCTCTTTTAATATCTTATTGTTCATAACATAAATTGATATTCAACTTGATATTGACAAAATAAAATTAAATGGAAATTAATAAATGTTTAAAAACAACAAAATGATAATAATATGCGTAGAAAATGTATGAATGTGTTAATCATATCAAGTGATTGAATGCAGTTTTGGGGAAATTGTTTAAAATGACTAAAGTTAGCAGGCTCAATAATGAATTTGATGATATTTGGAAATATTTTTGTTTGAATTAAATATAATTATAAATGAAATGAATTTTAATTAATAATAATTTTGATTAATTATTGGAAGAATACTATAATTCGTTTGAATAATAAGTGAATGAATTGATTGAAAAATCGGTTATCGTTTGTGTTTTTTTATTCCGTTCACTCATTGCTTTAACAATGAGATCAATGAGTTTTGGATGAGTTCCGTGCAATGATTCCCATTCTTCCGACGATTGATCCAGAATTATATCAGCATTTTCAGCCATAAATTCAATTGACTTTGACTTCAAATCTTCGATACAGTATTTGTCAAAAGTTTTGAATAAATTGAATGCATTTTTCGGATTGATTGTTGAAAAAATATAATACGAACACAATTTCTTCAGATCTAAGACTTGATATCTGTCCGAAACGTTTAGTAATTCTTCTGCCAATTCTTCAGAAATATCTGTTTCTCTTAAATACAATAATTTGAGAAACTCTTCGAAAACCTCTTCTTTGATGTCTTCAACGATCACTTCATTGGTTTGACTTTCAATCATATCACTTGCAAACATAGTCTCAAACACTCCCGAACGCGAAGTCAACAGAGCTTTAGAGACATAAAAGTCTTTTTGTCCGCACCTTATGTGACAGTCATTGAGTTGTCTGACATTAAATGTTTTGACAAAATAGTCGTTCCTATGAATCCAATCAACGCTTCGTTTTAATGCTTTATAAAGCCTAACATTCAGACCAATTGTCAAAACATTATTGTGCAATAGGTCCTTAGATTTTGCCAATAAGTCCTCTCTTCCTATAAATTGTGGAAAACCCCAGTCATTGTCAGGTTTAAAGACATGATTTTCAATCTTTTTCACATTAATCTCTTCATAATTCTTGTCTATTATAAACATTTTATATTGCGCTTCAATATTCTGTTTATTAGATTTATTTAAATGCAGGTAAAAACTGATATAATTGACGTCATCCACCGTATGTTTAGGTAGAACAGAAATATACCACTCATTTGTTCCGATCAAAAACATTTGACTAACTATTCGAACATTTTTATCATTGAATTTACTTATTTTGAAAATAATTTTTGATTTATAGCTCACTTTTTTATTCATATTTCAATACTTTCATTAATTATTACAAAAAATATAATAAATTTTTATCTGAAAAAAATACTTATAAACAACAAAAGTATTTGAAATTCTTTGATTGAAACTTTTTATTCATCAAAAACTTAACGTTTCCACTGTTTAGACACACATTCGTAGAAAAACTTGACTTCAAATGTCAGATAACTTAACACTAATTCAATCAAATCGTCACCAAATATATCGAATGAGTCTTTACTATACTTTGAATTTATTTTGTATAATAATTATGAAAACAAATGAAAAATAAAATGAATTTAAGAAAAAATGCTTTTATGTTTACTTCATTGCAGACAAAGGATTGACTGCAAGTTTGTGCGCTCTTTCTGTTTGCTTCCAACTCATCTTTTCTGATGCAATATGAGTACAGATTGAGTGAACAAATGAAATGAAAATGAGTCCACATTTATATGATCCTAATTTATGAGTTCTTAGGAACAAATTATTTACTGAACTTAGGGGTACGCTAACTATGACGAAGTCTAATGAGAAAGCACTCTGTATGTGTATACTTTTGTGATTTTCTTCAAAGCGAACTGTAACTCAACAGTTACAAACCAGAATTGTGAAGGCTGCTCAATTAAATTTATGCCCTTGAACAATAATGCATTTATGTGAGTTTGTGATAGTGTTCTTAGCCATAAATTGTGTAATGGCCAGTGAAAGAGGAGTTCTTCGCTTCTCAGGTGCTATGCTACGTGTTTCTGTATCACTGTGTTAACACATATTTTTTGAGAACTAGTTTTCAATATAAATGCAAATTATTGCTTTGAGCGCAAATACTATCTCATGTGAGTCAAAGTTTGCGCTCTGTCTCTGTTTATTTTAACTCATTTCACTATCAGTGAAAGAGGAGTTGAAAACTGGTTCCAACAGACTATGCGTTAACAAAGCTCTACAGCAAACGTAACCCAATATAAAAGTAGCCGATATTCAAACACTCAGACAGACTGAGAGAGCAGACATACGTTCAGTCAATAATTTATTGTTATACGAACTCGTAAATATTCTTGGATGTGGACAAATTATATCTATCTTAAAATATCTAAATATTCAAACAATCAGTTTTAGAAAGAAGTCCGACAAATTTATAATCTAGTCTCTTGTTTTGAATTCAGTCCTAACTATACAGTTGTGTTCATTAAATAATTTTTAAATTATAATTAATATAACATAAAAAAATTTGCAAACTCTAAGACACTATAATCAATAATATTTAAAGTCTGTGTTAGAAATCATTAAACAAAGCTTTCAATACAAATAGGCTTTTAATAGAAAATATTTTTGAACTTCAAATGTGATAAAAATCATTTTAAAATTTATTTTTTGGAAAAAATTATTTATTGTTACGGACGGGGGGTCCGTAAAGTTAACAAGATACATTTAAATAAGGACATAGACCAGTGTCATATAAAAATTTGACATTTATTTAGTAATTAAAGTAAAAAAAGTGGTGTAAAAGGGAAAGGTATGAGAACTACATCTTAAAGCTATGAAGGGATCCCAAGGACTAAGTCTTATAATTAGTTTACAATTATTTAAAAGCAATTCAAAAGTTATTTGATATCAATAAAACATTAATTATTACGCATACAATAGAAGCTTATAATGACTGCATAGTAACAAAGATGTAATTATAAACTTTACAATACATAGGAATCACAGATTCCTAACATTATAAGTGAAATACAATTTTGAAGACATGATTGGCAGCACTGGGAGTATCAAGATTAGCGTTTGAAAAGGATCTAGTACAGATAACTTAAGAAAATAAAATATAGTCAGAATCAAGTCATCAAAAGATAAAGAAAAATAATAATTGAAGACAAATAAAGTGTTTATTAATAGTTATAAATGAATAAAGAGATTGAGAACTATAAATGCGTAGAAAATGTACGAATGAGTTAATCATATCAAGTGATTGCATGCAGTTTATGGGAAATTGTTTAAAATGACTAAAGTTAGCAGGCTCAATAATGAATTTTATAATATTTTGAAATATTTTCGTTTGAGTTAATTATAAATGAATTGAATTTTGATTAATAATAGTTATGATTAATTATTGGAAGAAATTATATTTCGTTTGAATAATAATTGATTGAAAAATCGGTTATTGTTTGTGTTTTTTATTTCCGTTCACTCATTGCTCTGACGATGATATCGATGTGTTTTGGATCAGTTCTGTGCAATGATTCCAAATCTTCCGACAATTGATTCAGAATTATATTACATTTTCAGCAATAAATTCAATTGTCTTTGTCTTCAAGTCTTTGATACAGTATTTAACGAAAGTTTTGAATAAAATGAATGCATTTTTTGGACTAATAATCGAAAAAATATAATCGGAACACAATTTTTTCAGATCTAAGACTTGATATCTGTCCGAAACGTAAAGCAATTCTTCTGCCAATTCTTCCGAAAACTTTATTTCTCTTAAATACAATAATTTGAGAAACTCTTTGAAAACATTAGATTCAAGTTAGAGAAAAACAATAATTAAATTCAAATAAATTGTTTATTAATAGTAATGAATGAATACAGAGATTGAGAACAATATTAAAAGAACACTCATTGGAAACGATAGTAGACTTCATTCGATTCATTATTTTATTAAATTTATTGAATTTGAAAACACTTTCGATTCATAACTGATATTCAAATCAAATACAATTAAATAGAAATTAATAAATGTTCGAAAACAACAAAATTATAATAAATGTGTAAAAAATGTATGAATGAGTTAATCATAAGATATGATTGAATAGTTTGGAGTTACTCAATAAGCACGAACGTTATTACCACAGAGTATACTTAGATCTCTTTGGGATAATATAGCTATTAGAAGATAATTGGGTTAATTGATATTCATAACTACAGTATTTATCTGTAGTAACACTTTTATAACTGTACTTACAATGACAACATTGTTGAAATTTTTCAAACTTTTTAAAATTTAAAAAAAAAATTGAAAATAAAACAATGGTATACGGACGTACAGACAGACAGACAGACAGACACCTACTCAAAAATATAAGCGAGTATACTCGCTGAAAAATAAGAGAGAAGTTAAGGGAAATTATTTAAAATAACTGAAGTTAGCAAGTACAATAATGAATTGAATAATAATTGGATATATTTTCGTTTGAATTGGATATAATTATGAATTGAATATGAATTGCATTGTAATTAATAAAAGTTTTGAAGAAGTATTGGAAGAAAACTATAATTCGTTTGAAAAATAAGTGATTAAATTGACTTCACATTCGGCTGTCTTTTGCGTTGATTTCAATCTTTCACTTATTGCCCTTACAATGAGATCAATGAGTTTTGGATCAGTTCTGTGCAATGATTCCCATTCTTTCGACCATTGATTCAGAAAAGTATCAATATTTTCAGCAATGAATTCAATTGTCTTTGACTTCAAATCTTCGATACAGTATTTATCGAAAGTTTTGAATAATTTGAATGCATTTTTTGGACTTATTGTCGAAAAAATATAATACGAAAATAATTTCTTCAGATCAAAGACTTGATATCTGTCAGATACGTAAAGCAATTCTTCGGCAAATTCTTCCGAAAACTCTTTTTCTCTTAAATACAATAATTTGAGAAACTCTTCGAAAACATTAGATTTAATGCCTTTAATAATCACTTCATTGGTTTCACTTTCAATCATATCATTCGCAAACACTTCTGAACGCGAAGTCAACAGAGCTTTGGAGACATAAAAGTCTTTTTGTCCGCATTTAATGTGACAGTCATTGAGTTGTTTGACATTAAAAGTTTTGACAAAAAAGTCATTCATTCGAATCCATTCAACGCTTCGTTTTAATGCTTTATTAATCTTAACATTCAGACCAATAGTGAGGACATTGTTCGGCATTAAATACTCCGAGAATAAGTCCTCTCTATTTATAAACTGTACCATGCACCAGCCATTGGCATCAGGTTTAAACGCACGATATGTAATGGTTTTCACATTAATATCTTCATAATTCTTGTTTATAATAAACACTTTATATTGCGTTTCAATATTCTGCCAATTAGATTTATGAAAACACAAGTGAATATGACATAATTGCAGTCATTTACCCTATATTTCGGATTAACACAAATAGAACACTCATTCCGTCCGATCGTAAACTTCTGACTAAATATTCGAACGTTTTTTTCTTTGAATTTACTTATTTTGAAAATAACTTTTGATTTATAGCTCACTTTTTTATTCATTTTTTGAAATTTTCATTAATTATTACAAAGAGTATAATAATATTCTATTAAAATGAAATAATTTTGAAAACAACAAAAGTATTTGAAATACTTTAAAAGTGGTGGAAATATCAAACAATAAAATCCACATTAATTGAAATTTTTATCAAATACTTTACGTTTCCAATGTTTAGATACACATTAGTAGCGAAACTTGTCTTCAAATGTCAGATAACTTATCAATACTTCACACAAATCGTCACCAAATCTATCAAAACTGTCTTTACTGTAGATTTTAGACATAATTTAACTTTAAATTCAATACAATTATAGTTTTAAATCAATTTTAACGCAAAAAACAAACAAACTGTTAAACAAAGACTTTTGTTATGAACTGATAGACAAAACACGTGTTAATAGTGTTTACAAAATCTAATCACTTATAGAGTGAGCGATAAGTATGACATCTGAAGAGTGTATCGAAAGAGCACTCAAACTAATAGTAAAAAGACTTAACAGTCAGTATTGAAACAAAATATTTTAAATTCAGTTTAACTAAAAATTTTGTTATAAAAGTAAATGAATTTTTATTTTCTCTATAAATTCAAAATTATTTTATTTCTTTTATTATTCGACTTTCTTTTTATTTTTCAAGTATTCTGGTCCTTATTCTCAGCTTTACTCAATTTTGTGCATGTTCATTTTTATTTATTAAGTAACCTTTTAGAATTCTAGGGTAATCTAGCTAAATTTGAAACTAAAAGTTCAGTTCACTGAACTGTAAAACTCATATTGAACCAATTTGCGAAATGGCAAATAACCATGCTAACAATACTCACTGAAGTAACTAGATAATTTTTTAATGCCACACATGTTAATGCATAGAAACAAATGTTGGTTTGGTTTCATTTTTTTTATTACAAAATCTCGTTAAGGGTTAGTCATTTGTGGCCATCCATTAAGTGCACACAATGTTATATGAGTACTGAATTGAAGTAGCTAATTTTATAATTTATATACTTGGTCATGCAGATCATTCGAAAACCGATGCTACGCTATATCTACATTTTTGAAAGTGTCTGAAACTACAAGTGAAACATTCTTTAACAGAGATGCTTATAACACAAAATGTTACTGAAAATGACTAAAATAGTCTTCTCTGCAAATTAGTGTTTTTGTTGTACAGTCACATACGTATCAAAATAGTAGATATAACGGAAACTCGGATAAAGATTGATACAGATCCTAACAAATACGAACAAGTTTATATATTGATCTATTTGTGTGCACTTTTTGGATGAGCCCATAAATAGTATATTTGGTTCAAATCTGTTAAGCATTAAAATAGGCTTAAGTTTTGATTTATATAATAAAAAATAATTGAAACCTAAAAACTCGAATCAGAAACAAATAACTACTGAATAGTGTTGTCATGAATTCACTTCATTTGTCTTCACAGCTATTCTTAGGCTTTTTGGTCATTCATTGCGTATATTCGGGTAATTAGAAAATTATTTATTTATAGGAAAAAACATTTTCCGCTATAATTGAGAAAAACTTTTTTTTATGTTTTCTCTAAACAAAACTTAATTAATATTTTACAGAATCTAATGAACCGATTGAAGAGAAAAAACAGAATTATGTGACGAAAAAGCCGATCAAAAGTGAAAATACTTCTGGTGCTAATGGATCGGCCGGTATGTGTGCTCTTAAGCCCAAAGAATATTTGCTTAAAAGTTCATTAAAATAGTTATAAATATTTGAAACGAAAGAAAAAGTTTTCAAAAAATATAATATTCTTATAATGAAAATACACTATAATTTCAGATCCCTTTTCCAGTTTCATGGATGGCCTGACCAACTCTGGCAGTAGTGGTGAATCCAGTAATCCTTTGGGAATGTTTGAGAATATATTCTCGTTTCCGATACAAGTGTTCGGACAGATATTGGGACCGTTGGGTCAGTTGGGGCCGGCTTTGACTTCCGGTTAGTTTGCATTCAAATGTTTTATACATTATTTGAATTGAATTATAAATAATTCTGAAAATTAGTCTAACAATCAGATTGTACAGACGGGGCATCAAATGTGTGTTCAACTCTGAGTAATAACTGTTATATTATTTTAAATAATTTTTTTTATCTCTTTCGATGATTTCATATCAGTTGTGAAATCAAATAAACTTTTAACACAAGAGTTGAGATTAAAATAATTTTGTGAATAAATGATTAAAACTTTTATTCAAAAAAAATTATTTAAATTCAAAACTAATATAAAATCATCGAAAGAGATAAGAAATTATCAAAAATAAGATAACAGTTATTACTCAGAGTTGAAGCACACATTAGATACCTTGTCTGTACAACAAATCCAATTATAGCAAAAAGGGAACGGATTTATACAGAGATGCAGAATAGGGGGGAAATTGTCAGCAAATTCATTGTCAGAATAATTTTCTTAATATTTTTATTTGCATTAACCCAATGGTCAACAGAGGCCGAGTCGGACACAGGTAGTCCTAATGGTAGACCGCAATCGATGCAATCGCAGGCCGGCTCACAACACCCTGGTATGCGTCCCGAAACTCCTGGCGCTCGACCCCAGAATGCAGCCTATCCCCCAAACCCTGCTGGTCGACCCATAAATCAAGCTGAGCCGGGTGCTGCCCTGTCAAGCGACCTGGATGATGAGGAGGAGGACGAGGAGCGCAAACGCAAAGATAAAATCATTAATAAGTTTTTGAAACTCAAGAAATAGTTTTAATACAAGTATTAAATAGTTTTGAATTTCATATGTATTTGACTTTTATTTATTGAATGCTTTAAATGTTTATTCAATAAAATTATGTACTCTTTTCGTCATTATATTCAATGCAAGTTTGGCTACATTTTCAAACTTATCCAGTTTTAGAATATGGTTACTAAAGCATAGTCTCATACCGTATAGCCGCACATACAGCTGCATGCCACAGTAAAGTAATTCATACCAAGTGACGTTATACCCCAGGGTATACTGACATGCTGTTGTAAATGAGGCAAAGTACTAGAAATTATATGTTTTTGACCTGGTATAATTCTCAATAAACCGGCACAACTAGTATTCCAATGTGTTATAGTGGCAAACATATCAAACTAGTTATCAACACATGATTGATATGAAACTAGGAATGTGTAGCGACGTAAAGGGGGTTTGGGGTCGCTTGACGGCGAGAGGTGCAGAATGCCGATGATAGAGGTCACTTAATTGTTCAGCACTGGTTATAATTAAGTCTCGTACACGTGATTTGAATTAGCAAACGATTTTTATTGAATATAATCTGATTTAGCGATCAATGGTTACTAGAGAAAATAAAAAAAAGGGATATAAATCTCCCGCATGATTTTAATTGTTGGAAAGTTTAGACTAGAGTTGAATAATAGAATAAAACCGGATTAGATTTGAAACGGCATTAAAACAAATGAAAAGAGATTCTCAATTATTGAAAAATAATTCTCTTCACTGCACGTCCAGTCCTCATGCCTTAGCCCTAAAAGTGTTGGCATTGCTGCCAATTATTAATTTAATTAACTTTATTTCATAGTTATATTAAAGATATTAGACAATGAGTTAACTCAGGGCTGGTTCGATGAATGAACTCTAGTCTGAATTCGTCAACAATCAAATGCTTGCACCCGCGCTTATATCCCTTTTTTTATTTTCTCTATTAATTAGTAACAGTTTTCTTGAAGATAAGTGATTGCGAGTAAAGAAATTCATACAAATAACCATATGCTTTTTTTAAACGATTTTACAACCCTGCTCATCACTGTCTTAGAGGTAGAAAAATATTGACCCATTAAATGAGTGGAAAGGATTTGAACGAAATTCAACTGAAAAGGGCTTAGAATTGAGAGACTGTTCGCACTGTTCGCACGAGAATCGTATGAAAAGTGATTTCTCACTCATTGTTAGTCAGGTTTAGCAGTAATTGAAAGCAATTGAAAGACAGAGCGAAAGAGACAGACAGACAGACAGACAGTATTGGAACCCAATATGTATTCGGATTCACTTCGAGTCATAACTGAAGACATTCACAAGTATTGCAATGAAATCGGATACAGAATAGGGCGAGAGTTGGGCCGAGACTTATATACGATTAGATACGAGTCCTATTGGATCGATAGGTCATTAGACGAACAGTTATTGATTCTAACAGTCATTGATTTGAGTGATGAAAGACAGGAAATACTGTTTCAGAGGAATAGGTCTTCCATTGGAGAGAATGCCAGTGAAGAGAATCGGATGAAAGCGAAGACAATCAGAGTTAAAGTCGGATCCAATAAAGTGATTGAAATGAAGACAACTCTTAAGAGCAGAAAATTGATCCCGAATTTCAAAGTATTGGTAAAAGAGATCAAAGAATTGCATCGTTTGAGTCATCAAAACATTGCTATAATTAAAGATATTCTGGTATTCGATGACCAAAGACAGAGACAGAGCAGACAGGGATCAGATCTGACACATATTCTAATGTTTTTAGAGTTTTGTGAAACAAATCTTAAGACAAAATTGGATTTGATTTACAATAAAAGCGAACGAAAAGTGACAGAAGAAGAGACCATTGATTGGTCGACACAAATAGCCAGAGGTTTGGCGTATTTGCACTCACGAGACATGAGTCACACGAATCTGAAGCCAAAGAATATTCTTGTCTTCAATAATAAGCGAACAAAAGGCGGAATTCAGTTGAAAATTGCGGACTTCGGGCTCGAAATGCTGTTCCCCTTAAGGGCTGTCAGCAAAGAGTTGTCAAAGAATTATATAAACAGTAAGTATAGAGAAGAAGAAGACAGTTCTCTATACAGAGACCCCTTTATAGTGAACTTATTCTCAAGACTATCCGACAATCAAAGCAATGAATGCAATGAAGAGCTCAGTTATGACGCGACCAAAGCTGACGTTTGGAGTTATGCAGTGATTGTCACTCTCTTTGCCATTGATTTCAATAAATTGTTCAAAATTTTCAAACAAAACAAATGTTTGCAAACTCTGGGAAACGACTTCTTGGAAGCAGTCCTACAATCGGGTCAATCGAAACCATTGTATGACTTGTTGTCCAAAATGTTTAAATACGAACAAAACCAAAGATCAGATATAATAGCGGTTTGTAATCACCGATGGATTGTCGAAGAACTCAGACTTCAGAGACAAGTGATTACTAAGAAGTCAAACGGTTCTAACGGTAAGAGAGAATCGGATTTGGATGAACACAAAGACAGTCTCCTTTTGGTCAACGAATTGTCGACTCTCGAGACCGGAACCGCTTCTAATGTCAATCAATGCCATAATTTTATTACCGGCGAAGAAGAGGACTAAACAGATATATGAAGTGGACATCCATTGGATTCTAATATATTCTATATTTCTATTCAATTAATAAATATTTTTATTTTATTTTCGGATTAATAATAATTTAATAAAAATTATATTGAAATCAGAGCTCAAATTGTTTTATTTATTTTGAAATTAAAGCACAAAATGTTAATTAGATTTATCGAAGGGTCCAAACAAAATATGGTTCGGGTTTTGACCCGATGATGGACCCCAGAATCGCGACAAACTAGCAAGCACTATTTTTTTAATCTTAAAGTTAAATAATTTTGAATCTAGATCATTGGCCAATATGGGTTCACTATTATCTATTGTACATTATATACCAGGGTTTATATACGTTTGAAATTCAATTGAATTAATGCTGAAAATACACATAAATATAAATTGTGTGGAATTGTTAGCAAATGAAACAAAAGTATGTTATCTATAAAATCATTGAATTTGTTGCTGACATAATCGTAGCAATAATTAACCAGTTTTTCAGATAAGAAAAGCCCTAAAAATCCATGAAATCCATGACTACATTCACTACATTGACTGCATTGGAAAGCAAATGAATTTTATTTATTGCTTCAATTATTTCTTGATTTAACACAATTTCATATAATGTATAATAACTGACAAAACAATAAAATACAACTAAAGACGAGATAATAATTCTGGTCTTATATCTCACTACTCGTACAATCATTTTATTTTTTAATTGTCGTAAAAGCCGTCGACTACTTAAAGGATAACAGCTTTTCTACAAAAATAATAATTAATTAAAAAAAAGTTTGATTTGTTTTCTAAACTTGAATGCGCTGTCAATTATGGAAAACTGTATAATCAATAGTTTGGAAATACATATTGAAAACCTAAAGAGTATTATTTAACAGTTAATTAACTCTCTATTTAATTAAAAAATTTTAAAAATGAATTTTTTATATAAATCTGCAATTATTTTGTGTGTCTTCTATGGATATCATCAAAGTTTGGCCAAATTCTTGATTTCTGGTGAAGAGATTCCGAATAATCTTAAGGATAATAATATTAAAAAATGCCAAATAAATGAAGAATGCGTTCATCCGTTTCAATGTATTGCCAACTATTGTCAACGGATCCCAAGAACTCTTAAGTCAAGTCCACCTGCGATGTCCTCAACATTAGTTGGTGCAAGTCTTCAAACTTCAATAACGAGTTCTCCGACGAGTATAACCAAATCGAGACCCAAATCCGACAGAACTACTTCTAGAGTCAGAGTCAGTACAAAACAGCCGAACCTTATAGTCGACGACCCGAATGATATAGATTTTGGATCAGTTCCGACAACCGTTTGGCTGTCATTCGCTATTCCTTTCATTTCAATTCTGATGTTTCTTATAATAAGTGGTTATATATACAGAAGAATAGATAGGAGTCGTACTACAGCACCGGCAGACAACGTAATCGATTTCTACCCGAACAGACCCGCGATTATTGATAATCTCTACGAAGAGACTCAAAGGAGTTTCGACTCCCGACTCAATGGTCCGCCGCCTCCTTATGATAAAGTTGTGCTCGACATCGACATAACCGAATCGCCGCCCAGTTATGAGAGTATTCAGAAATAATTGTTTTACTCGTATATCAAAAGTTTAATAATTAATGCCTTAATCGTTGTAATCGTCAGTCAATCTGATTATACTTTTATTGTCTGTAATATAATATAAGTCAAACTTTATTGAACCCAACTTCAAAAAAGTTCGCAATAATCACAAATGTTTTTTATCACTATTTATAATACATGTATAAAACCATTCTTTCAATTCAAGTCCATTAAAATTATTGCGTTTGAAAATTGAATTATTTTTTTGATCTGACAATTATTGTGAGAATATTTTCTAATTTTATTATACTTTCCATATATTATACTTTATTACAAGGAAGTGGTTTAGTCTGAAATTCTTGGACAAAATAAAAATATTCTTAGGATCTGAAAGGAAAACTCAGCACTAGAACCATATTCCGCATCTCTGATCATTTAATAGACTCAAAAGTCTTACATAAGTTTTACAATCAGACCAAACAAATCCCGAAAGAAGTTTTGAAATTAGTTTCACTCATTTAATGCGATTATTATTAATTAAATAGTGTTTCGAAATAGTGTACACTTTTTATCAGTTCTATTGGTCTTATTTGAGTTAGAAATGAGGAATTGAAAGGGAATACGAATTTTGAACCTTGTACTTTTTATATCTTAGGACTTCCTCTTAATTTTCAATTTATAAGACGATAATTACCTCAAAATACTCACTCCTCAGTGTATTAATATGTTTTCAATGTCTTTGTGATGAATGTCATTAATCTGTAAATGACTTAAGTTTGCAATTGAATGGAAATGATATTGATTTGAGCGCATATTAATTCTATTTAATCTGTATGTAAACATATGAATAGCAAGCACATTTATTTAAGTTCTTGAATCAGATTTTCCAATACTATGTCTGTCTGTAGTTTGAGTTTGTATTGTCACTCAAAGATAGAGATGTCGTCGAAGTCGTCTGTCAGACAGGAATATTTATACTGTATATGCCAGCATACCTGTGAATAATCAAATAAAAGGAAATGCAGCTGGATAGTTTACTAAATTATTTTAACGGCTTATAATGGAAGTACTTTACTATAATATAAGCCTTCAATTGTTGTCACAATCAATAGCCTGATCTCATAAACGGTTAACTTATCGGTGATATTGGTGTATGCAATGGAAGCAATAAATTATATAATTTATTAATACTTTAATTGCATTTTTATGCTTAGAATTTATTAAACCGACAATTATTTCTGCAATAAATTCATTCATAAGTTTATAAATGGTATGAATTAGTCAACAAATTTGTTGAGAATAAAATTAGCCAGTGTACTGTAGTATTTAAAATGAAATCATCTTGGTCGAATGATTTGGATCAAACATAATATGGTTTAATAGCAGTCAATAACTTAATCTAAAATTATAAATAATCCAATTAATAGCAAAAATATCTGTGTATGAGATAAACATGTTTTGCAAACAATATTTTCTAATATTTCTTAATTAATAATAATTAAACAGTTATTGCAAACCAAACGGTCTATTATTTAATTAATGCAAACTCGAATAATTATCAAAGTAACCAAGCTCATTATGAGGCTAGTTTTACATTTCTATGATACTTACTAGTTAGTTTTTTTTAAGTAAACTAAAGATGAAATTTGGTTAAACTGAATAATAATTAAATTGTTGTCAATAAATAGTTTAATTAAATTAAGATGGTTAATTAAAACAACTTCTCAGTATTTTAATTAACTTGTAAGTCCCTTTCCAGTGTTGGCCATCTCTAAGTGCATATAAAACTTATCTGGTTCTTTATAGTCATATGATTTGGTATAAAAGGGAAACTAAAAGTTTTTGTTGTAAACAAAATTGTTTTGTTTATAAGAATTAAAGCCGAAATCAAAGTTAAATATCGATCCATATATTTGTTCGGACACACTATCCACCCATTAATCACATATTAGACGTGTAAACGATTTTCTCCTTTTGTTTATTCGACTTTCAAGAAAACAAAAAGTTTTCTTAGTTTTGAATTAGTTCTCGCAATCATTATTTGGTTTAATTTTTTTTTTAATAAATAAGAGATAAGATTATAGCATATCTACAACTGTTTCGTCGACTCAGATATTTGTTTTTGCATTGAAGTGCATTTGATTTGTGCTATTAGTCTATTAGTGTTTGGAAGTGAAAAATAAGTTCAAAACAAATTCACAATTTATTTCAGAAGAAATCAAATGTTTTTAGTTTTTAAAAATGTATAAAAATTTAATTAAAATTTTAATTTATATTTACTTAATATCAATCGAAATATTTATTGCTCAGGCGTTGTCTACAGTCTCAAGTGTAGAGAACGAGCAAGGTTCTTTTGGTGAATATTGTAGTAACGATACAAAATGTGATCAAAAATTCATTTGCCATCAGAACCGATGTGAATGTTTGGCCGGTTTTGGTTATTACAGTCCGGGACTGAAGTGCATTCAATTTGATGAGTATTTGTGTTCAGCCGATAGCGACTGCAATGGTGTGGATAGGAATCGATTCTGTAATCGCGAGTCCAATAAATGCGAGTGCAGTGGAAACGAAGGCTTTTATGAGACCAGAGATAACATAGTTTGCAGAACTAGACGTTCGTTACTCAACCAGAACTGCGATAACGATTCGGAATGTACTGTAGATTACAGTTATTGCCAAAACCATGTTTGCAAGTGTTGGCCGGAATTCGAGGCACAGGTAGACTACTATCAGACAGGTCTATACCAAAATGAAGGCACCCGTAGAGAGAAATGCATTCGAAAAATATGTGAGAATAACTCTAACTGTCAGACAGAGGACAATCAGCACCTGATCTGCAACAGCACAATCTGCGAGTGCGAGTTCGGCTATGGTTTGGATAACCAGAGAATTTGCGTTAAGATAAGCCGACGTCAGAACTGCAACATTACCTGTCAGATCATTGGAGGCCTTTTCGCCTCGATTTTCATGCTTTCGCTAATCTATTGGTGTTTTTATTGCTGTTATTCTATTGTAAAGAATTATAAATTGCATAATAGGAGCAGAAGTTGTGTCACAACTACTCATATGATCAGTTCGGCTGAAACACAACGATTCACTCCCAGTCACCCAATGAATGCCAATCATTCACTACGTAATGAAAACTTTTCCATAAATACATCGTCTGATGAAAGATACTATTATTTTGATACCGAAAACCCTCCGACTTATTCGCAATTATCAGATGAGCCGCCAGACTATGAAACTGTACTCCATATGAAAGAAAACGATTGATTAATAGTATATTAATGTTAAAGAATGTATACATTCATTAAACAAATGCAATAATACTGCGATATATTTGTATTGGAAAGCATATGGATTGCACTACTTTAAATCTGACCTACACACTAATTGAGCCTAGTGCCGTGTGATCCAGAATTTTACCCAAATAGTCACCATTTATTAATATTAAGTTCTTTATTATTATTGTTTATTATTATTTTACTGTATTTTAGATTCAATTTTATTATTTCTATTCATTTGTTTGTAATCTCCAGAGATATTACAGTCAATGCAATACTTTTAATATTTTTTTTGCCAATAAAATAATTGTAACTTTAAATGAGGACTGAATTGAAATCAATAATATTCTTAAAGATGTATTTCCCAGCTTTGCATTTGACCAAGATTATTTGACCATTTTGCGAGAATACGTTCGCATTTATCATAAGTCTTGTGATCTCTCATAAAAACTACCGAAAAGTTCTTTAAATTACCTTTAAATTGAACATGATGTTTTCTATTTTAATATTAGGACCTTGTGCGTTCTAATGAACATCAAAACAAAAGGTACACTTAGCCAGTCCACTTTCGGTAATAATAAACACCTAAACCAACATTAATTTAGTGCATTTGAGTCTGAGTCAGATTTTTGTGTCAGCCATCTGTAGAAAAACTTGGACCCAGTAGTACACCAGTACTACACCAGTACTGATACCTTCATATTTGTGAAAACCGGAGAAGAACACGGAATTTGACCTGTCATGCATTCTGTCGCCACGTATTCGATGTAACCATAGATTTCCAATCAGTTGTTTGCAATTTATGAATAAGAGGTAGCTTTGCATCAATGCTCTCATTGATTACATATTGTATACAACTCTGCAAATACTATAACATTTTATGCGTAAACAAGGTGTTCAGGGTTATAGTGCATTCACGACAGAGCTCTTGCAAATTCATAAAACTTGATATTTTAAAACTGAATGAATTTTTCAATAATAATTGATAAGACAATTGACAGACAATTTGAGTTCAATGTAGAATTTGGTGCTTTTGTGTGGACTACAGTCCGGGGAGAATAATCATTGCCTTTAATTATATCAATAATTATACAGAACCTAATCGTCAGTATATATCGAAAGCCTTGTTTGCATCAGATTTGAGGGAATTTTAAATATAGATTTGTGTGGAATATAATTGTCTGAATCAATCACAAGAATAGAATTTAAGAAATCATTTCAAACTAAATGTTATTCTTTTGATAAATCATGCTCTGATCAAATCATGAAATTCGATAAAATTAAGTTTGTTTTCAATAGTTTGCAGAAAAAGTGAAAGAATTTTCGTTTTCAATGATTATATGAATAGATGAACGAGTCGTTCGATATCTAATCAATGTGTTCTTGGAGTTTGTTTTTGCAGAACAGTTACTCTGTTTTTGATTAAATATATCAATGAATGTATAAATCATAAACTGAAGAATCAAAATGTCGCCAAAAAGTCGAGTCTATAGTATTTGTTGTTTAGTTTTCTATTTAAAACTAATTATAATTTTATTGATTGCGAAAACTGTTGAAATCAAGGCTAATGAGACCAATGAGACCAATGAGACGAATGTTACGAATGTTTATATTAATAATACTTCAGATCAAAGCCGATCGACAACTGTATTGACAAACGACAGGAATATAACGGAAAACATATCAATAAATGAGGAATACATGAATACGACGACAGCTTCTATTGATTTGAGTCCATATTCCACTGACAGTCCCTTTTTAACAACTTCTGGACCATCGGATAACCTGACTCTAGACATCTCACCGCCCGTTCCACCGGTTTATTATCTGAATGAGAATTTCAGCTTATTATGGATTATAGGAATAATAATACCAATCGTTTTGGTATTGATTTTCATTAAATACAGAGCTCTTCATAAGGAAGAGCTGCGGAGTATCTCTGATATGAACCTAAATCGGGGAACTGTTATAGACACGACTGGCTTCCAAGACGTGTCACTCCATTCATCCCAATCTATTCCAGCAATTAATGAACAGACGTATAATGTTTATAGCACTCAGTCGTCTAATCTGAATACCTGTTGGCCAACACAACAAAATCCAACTAAAACTACTGGTGAAGACCTGCCGCCCAGTTATGAATCGGTGACTACTTTTAAATAGCAATTCATCTGAACTTCTCCTTTGATTTTGATACTAATACGTATTTCAAATACCGAAATGTCTTTAATTTAAGTCAAATATATTGATATAATTTCATAATTAATATTCATATAATATATCAAAATATATGTAATAAAAGATATTATTTTTCGTAAAAGATTTTACAAAAAATGTTTTTTTTTGTTAATAATTTATTAATTGATTTGAACTTCTTTTTGTTTTTGTTTAATTTGAATATAATAGTAACCAAAAATTCAGCAAATCGTCAGTTAACCTAGTTCTAGCAATGTTCTATTATGATAACATAGTAAGCCTGCACAAGTTTCAATTTAAAATAATAAATTGAATTAATCATATGCTGTGCAAACTTAGGAAGATATTTGTTAACTCAAACTCAATAATGATATAGAAGTTTCAAAAACAGAGTTCATTTCATGTCTTTTGTATTATAATTACAGTTAAGTAATGCATAAAAATTGGGTAAAATTAAAGGATTTTTGCTTTCAAGTCATTAGTAGTCCAAACATAGAAAACCAATTAAGAAATCGATTAACGAATAAACGACACTTTCATCTAACAGATAGATCTTATTTTCATTTCATTTGCAACTGATATGAATGAATAGAATTGTTAGAAAACAAGTTTAGTTTTCACGGATTAGTTAGTCTTGAAGACTAAGTTCAAAAATCTAATGATTTCTGTGTCAATCAACTCATTCGTATTCGTATAAAGATTATTGAATTTGCAAAAAAAAGTTTACTTCATATTTAGACTCTTAGAGATCATTACCAACAATACCAACAATCAAATTATTGTTTAGGATTGTCTGATCCTCTCATAGATAAACAATTGGAGTATATAAACAAAATTGCATAAAAATTATGCAAATTATGTGTATTCTCGCAACAAAACAGACAGTGAAGTCATTTTCAAAAGTAAAATGTCTTTGAGAATACATTCATATTTTTTAATACTTTCAGTTTGTGCTTCATATTTAACTCAATCCAAAACTGATTTAGTGAAAGGAGTACTATTGGGTGCTCTCATAGCCCGACAGAAGTCCGGAGAAAAGATTATTGTGATTCCAGTGAAGTAAGCATTTGAACCATTGTTTTAAATACTGTTTATTAATATGAGTTTTAATTATTTCTACCTCAAAGTGGACAGAGAATGAGAGAGGAAGGCAGTGATGAGGGTGAAATGATGCCCACCACCACTATGATGCCGATGTCGATGCAGATGCAGATGCCTATGAGCACTACACCTATGCCTATGAGTATGAATATGCAGAACATGAGGAATATGCAGATGAATATGAATATGAAGAATATGCAACTCATGAATGGCATCCGACAAATGGCACAAATGATGAATCAGATGATGAATCAGCCAATGGGACAGATGATGGGCCAACAAAATGGTCAGCAAATGATGGGTCAAAACGGTCAGCAAATGATGGGTCAAAATGGTCAGCAAATGATGGGTCAACAAAATGGACAGCAGATGAGAGGGCAACAAATGATGGGTCAGCAGCCCATGTCTCAAATGATGGGTCAGCAGCCCATGTCTCAAATGATGGGCCAACCTATGTCTCAGATGATGGGTCAGCAGCCCATGTCTCAGATGATGGGTCAGCAGCCTATGTCTCAGATGGGTCAGCAGCCTATGTCACAGCAAAGGCCACAGCAAATGGGTCAGCCAATTATGATGATGATGCCAGTGGTGCAGATGCGGAACATCAACCCAATGGACATGAGTTCTATGAATATGGATATGAATAGTGCTATGGATATGATGGACAGTCAGAACATGGAAGTCATTGAAGACGGAGATAAAGTGGAAGCAGAGGAGGAAGACGTGGAAATTGGAGCCACAATGACTCCGGTCATCAAGAAGAAAGTGGCCAAGTACATTCGCATATAAATTATAAATAGAAATCAATTCATTCTAAAGTCATTTCAAGTGATAAAACAGAATATTTTTGAAGAGACCCTCAGCATATTTGAAAACTGTCCAAATACTTATTACATTTGTTCCAAACTGTTCTGGATATTCAGTTTTTAATTGTTTTAGTAATACTGTATAATAGATATCAAATAAATGTTTTTAATTTAAATAATTTTTTCATAGATTTAAATATTTGTTTAAAATCTTTGTTTGGCTTAAACAGAGTTTTGAGAAAATTGTTGTAATTTAAGGATATTTTTGTTTTGACATATTTTATAGTCTAATCTGTACTCGACTTCAATCATAAAGTGATGTATTTTGACGTATATTTAAAATATTTAAAGATTATTATTATTATTATTAATATAATAATAATAAAAGGCTTTCAAGTAATTAGATTTTGCGCAATAAATCAAATACTGTTCGGATCACATATTTTATTGACTCATTCTTTATAATTAATGATCGATTATAAGGATATATAGAATATTTAGCCAATATTTACCCCGGACTCACTCGCAATATCTCAAACAGCTTTAGCGCAACATTTTTATCCAATCGATGATACATACAGTGTATGTCTAAAACTTATTGGATTTACTCATAAGTACAGTATATCTTCGACGGCTGAGTCCATACATCGATTGCCTGAATATCTTTTCCGTTCAGTGAAACTCTGAATTAACCCAAACTAATAGATCTAATGGAAGGCATCGTAACTAAAGTTAAATCGATTCTAAAAAAGTTTCAAAAACTGTATCTATAGTCCAATCATTTGATTTATTTTTTCGATTCAACTAATCTCTATCGAAGGCTAATATGATTTTAATGAGGAAATGATAGGACTCTGTGTTTACTAACTATTAGTATAACAACGGTTTAATGCCAGAGAAAACTGATCATACGTTTAGATGAACTTCTTTATAATACTTGAGTGAAAATCAATGTTACGATCGATTGATTGAATTACTAAACAAACTGAACATCAAAACAAACACAAGTCTACTCATCATTACGTTTACCCAAACTATTAATTGAATTATTTTCGGTATAAAAAAATTGATTAAATGTCGATTTTTTGGTAGTATTCGGAACATATTTTTGTTGAACTACTTATTGCGATAAATGTTATTATTATTACAGAATCTCAAGTATTTTGAACTCTCTCTCAAATAATATCGAACTGTTAAGTTGGAGCACAGGTAGGCTTTCCGAGGCTGTACTCATTTGCAACAATGCCGATAATCTGAATGTGAATTTGTGTTTAACTCATTTTTAGAATAAATTTAAGACAAAAATAATCGAATGATTAGAAAATGAATTTTTAATTTACACTTAACTTATATTTAACAACAAATACAAACAAAATGAGAATTTAAATGAATATTTCGATTAAAATCTAAAAGAGATTCATTCAGTCTGTCATCAGTTTTATGTCAATTATTTTCTTCCTTTCAATGTTTTTAATGTGTTTTTGAGATTACATTTGGTTTTTTGAATTGATTTTCGTATTGTATTCAATATATGTTTGAAAATATATATCAATTAAATAATATAATAATAATTATAGTAATACTTGAAAAGCACACAAAATTTTCGGTTTATTTTCTAAATTATAAACCAAAACATGATTTCAGAGTTTATCTAAAAATTTTCGTAAATAAATCAAATATTTATTTCTTTTCTTAAATTAAAAACTAAATAAATGATAAAATTTTTCGATTTTTAGTCTAAAAAAGTTATAAATAATAAAAAATGATTTTTAATTAAAAAGTATTTTCAATTGACTCTGAATTCAAGTAATGGTTTGATATTTGAATGTCTTTTCTATACAAATCAATTAATACTGATATTCGTATCGTTTTAATTGGGGTTTAGCACACATTTCAGTATAAAATACTAATCATTGGCTTTAATTGGCATTTCATTCGTCTTTAAGAATAAAAGTTCATATAATTCGACAAAAAATAATTTAAATTAGAAAACGAGTCAAAAGTTTTCCTTTCATTCAATGTTTTCATTAAAAGCCGCAATAGATATGTCAATCCGTTGACTGCATTCAAGTCAGAGCTAAGGAAGTGCTGCACAAATGCTAATGATTTACTCGTTATAGCATTGAATGAATAGGTATTCCCAGAGATGAGACTCCAATCGATTCCATCAGCAAATCAAATAAAAACGAGTTAACAATAAGAGAGAAAATTAGCAGAACTTTACTGCAATTGCATAACTGGGCTATTTCAACAAATAAACTAAACTAGGCTAATATGAATATTATTAAATAGAAATAAGCATTTGTGCCGATCCCTATCCCTATCCCTATCCCTTCCTTTATTTTTTTCTATGAAACAACAAAAATGTTCACTAATTTAATATAAGGACAGAATTTGTATCGATTTGTTCAGGTCTTACGTAGGCGTGACTACAGATGCAGTTTACAGATCATAATCTCTTTTGTCGTCTCATAAATGAATTGATGGAAAGAAAAGTTTATGAATCGAAACAATATATTGGATGAGAAATACATTAAACTTATTATATGTTTGCTTAGAATCTAATTATAGTAATAATTATTTCATAGAATAATTCAAAAACGAATTCTAAACTTATATATCGAAAGAGAATAAGATTTTTAGTTCAAAAACGAAAGAATATATTGTTTTCTGTATTTTTTTTTTTTAAAACTCTTTGGTTTTGAGAATTGTGCCGATGTTTGGGATCAGAAATAAAAAAATCGAAATTCAATTATATTTTTTCCCAAATTTTTTCCTTTAAATATCAAAAAACAATATAATCTTATGATTTCGTTTGCATTCTTAAAGAGTGAGACAAATGTTTTGTCTATTTATACGTCTTTTTATTTATTATTTTCTTTTTGTAATAAATATTATTTTTCCAATAATTACTTCAAATATATTTATATTTGAGTTCAATATTAATA
>JAQIWA010000860.1:0-24159 GCA_034693305.1 Eueremaeus valkanovi
CACCGGGGGGGTTACCCCCCCTGTGCCCCCCCCCCCATTGCCTATCTCTGCTTTAATGAGACAATTATAGGGCTTTTGTAGGCCTTCAGAATCAACAAGATTCTTGTTTTTCTTTCAAATTAATTTTATCAAAATTATAATCAAGTTTTTATTTGTTTTATTTCACAGTACAGTACAGTATATGAATATTAGATACGCTCAAAGAAAATGCTTAAAACAGTTGCCTTCGTTTGGGTTAGTATTCAAATCCAAATATTCTTCTCAGTCGTAGAACTGATTACATATTAAGTTCGCGTTAGAAGTCATCGATGTCTGGCTTAGAATATTCCCTCTTCACTACAATTGACAATAATTACCGGTATTATAGTTATAGTTATATTATATGTTATACAGATGTACCAGTTCATAAATAAATAAAGAGAAAGAGAGGGCCAGCTGATTATGAAAGAATTGCTGTCACTTCTAAATCAAAGGCTCATTTATATCCACTTTATGTCAAGGTTAGACCGATGAATATGAAACTTGCATGTTAATTCATAATTCAATGAAAGACCAATTAATAAATATTTTTACTTTTTTAGTCAATCGTCTTATGTTCAGGTTTTGTCACTAAACAGATCCTATAAATTAGTAAATCCAAATTGACGTAGATTATGAGCTTGAATACTAATCTCATCAATAATTTTATCCCGGTAAGAAAGTGGTGCGAAGCTGGTTCTGATATCAACTAAAAATTATCTTCCAGGCCGTCATCCAGGCATTGTTTATCCACTGGAAGAAGCATTTTAATAGATTAGTATATCTTTAAAATTGATACTAATATTTACGAATGTTTTTCTCATAAAATTGATATTTTTCAAAAATCCTGTAATTAAATGACTGGTATGTATTGCCCCTGTAATATTAAGGGTAAACTTTTTAGTGTGAAGTTATCTTCATTGCAATGCATACACCCATACATTACTATGGGTGAATGTATTGCAGTGAAGATAACTTCACGTTAAAAAGTTTACCCTATCTATTACAGGGGCAATACAGTACAAATAGTATTTTACCATGTTTCTTATAATGATTTCTGATTTAATAAAAATATTTCCTTAAAAATTATTGAATACATAAACAATAATGTCTTCAATGATGAAAAAGATTGAAAAATTTTAGATGTGAAGGGTGTTGTGCAGCAGATAGTGTGCAGCACACTTTTAGATGCAACCACTTATGAAAAAATAATCATAAAATTATTTGAGAAAACTTTTATGTCTATGAATCCAAAAGTATTGAAAAGAAGTGAAACTATAAATGTTTGGCAAAGATCTACACTTTAGGCGCGTCTTTGGTTTGAACTCCATTTCACAAAACCTATTACTTTAGCTCTCAATCAGAAATTCTCAAACACTCCACCACTTCATCGGATAATATTTTTAAAGTTATTTAAATAATGGCCATGGAGCATTAACACTGGGCGATTCGATTTGACACACGATTGAATCAATAGGTCATTTGAAATGTGAAGAGACAGATCATTCATACCTCAAATACAGTACTGTTAGAAAAAAGACGAATTGTATGAACAATTTGGTCAACACATTCAATGTCTTATTTAATACTTTACAAACATTTCAAAGATAGTATAGTTAGTTATACAGAGTATTCAAATTGTCCTGGTTTAGCATCAGATTGAATCAATATATGATTACTTGTGGATCCGAATGTTCTGTATATTAATCATTAGTTTTGCAATTAAATAGTTTTATAATTATTTCAAATGATTCTACTCTTTCGGATCCAAACGTTCAGCTTTTCGTGTATGCAATCATACATATGGGAAGACGCTATTGGTGTCAAATGGCACCTGTCCGACAAAAAATAGGACAAGGGTCATCTCAATAATATAACCCAAGATATAGTGGACAGTAATTTTGCTCGGGATCTGCTCGATCAGTATTGAACTAAAAAGTATCCTGACGTACGAGTAGTACGAGTTTTAATAATAATTTCGAGAAATAGCAAAAAATTGTAATTTCGCTCAAAATTGAATTTACATTAAGTTAATTGAGTTTATATTTTTGTTTAAAAACTCACCCATTTCTGAATTGTCGACCTTTTGTTTGCCTTGATTTATTCCCAGTGTACTTACCGTCTGTGTCATGTGTCAAATGCCACACGTCGTGAGTCAATGTTGAGGTTAATCGCAATTATGTGTTCACAGATCTGAACAATCAGTGGTCACTCTTAGGCTTAGATTTTGTTTTGAAAATTCTTTCCATTTATTTGCAGAATCGGTAGGTCTGGGCTATTGTGAATGATGACGGGGTGATGAGCAGATACGACGGCATGTTTCACAAATAGGGATAAATTCATTGGATATGAAAGACAATCTTTGATCAGGGATTGAATTTATACCACTTTATATCCCCGGGTATAGCCATACCATTTGCATATCCACTGAGAATACTTGGCTATTAGGAATCCTTGGTCATATGTGTTTAATTCTTATTGAAACCCAGTAAACTTGAATTTCTAAATGCCCGGGTACGCCCAAAGCTGCTCTATTAAACTCAAAGCTCTTAAAAGTTTAAAAGTAGAGACAAAAAAGGTTTCACACAATTATTCAAATTAGTTTGAGATCTGATAGTGATATCAATACAATGCTTGAGAAAAAATAATTAAGAGTTGACTTTATATTATACTGTTGTTCGTTAAGCGGTAACTCAGAATTCTGTTTCTTTGAAAGTGACCTTGATCAATTACGAAAATATATTATTTGATGTCATTTCAATTTCTAATGAATGAATAAAAAAGAAATTGATTTTAATTTTAGAAAAAGTGAGAGAATTTTCAAAATTATATTTTAAAAACTTATATAAATTTTAACCTTTTGTTTGACTTTTTAATTGTAAAAACAGTATTAACTTAAAAAATAATTAGATCTCAAATATAGCGCTAATGGATTTGTGCGATAGGGATGAGAGAAGGGTTTGGAGTGAAGTGCTGTAGTGAACAGCTCTGAGGGAAAGCTATATTTCAATTGATCGATCGTAAGCCACATAATAATAAGGCAGCCTTTCATAGAATACTCTATAACTGTTTGGTCGCCAATAGAAAAAGAGCACAATTTTGAGCCATACTATTGGTTCGGGAGATTGACAATCGATTCGCCCATTATTTTGCTGCAGATTTTTTTTTGCTCAATTCCCGATACAAGAGCGCAGACGTCGTATAAGTGGCGCAATCATTGAAGAACTGATGAATGACTAGATGGCAGTAAACTTAATATATTATTGAAAGGAATTGTATAAGAATTATATCGGAATCGACGGCTTATGCATTCAATGCATGGCCTGGCAAACGAGATAAGAGCAATGCCAGTGCAAGTGGTTTCCTGTCATCTGCTATCTTGGCTTCACATCTAAATTGGAGCGCATCTCAAGCCAACTGCAGTACACACTCACACATACACTGTATATACAGTGCACACACACTCACACAGGCATTCAGGTTTCAAATTGCAATTTACGTAGTTTTGGACCAACTCTTGAATGTAAAAAAAGTTGAATAATATTTAAAACTAAATAAAAACCCAATTATTTCACTCGTTTCGCTTGGAAGACCTCTTCTCAAATATAATTCTGTATGTACTCTGGCTCACTCTAGAACTCAAATTTTTTGCAATTTTATTATTTTAGTTTTTGTTGACCTCATATATCCTTTCCTTCCTATCCGTTGCTCTGTATGTACGGCAGTGACAGTAATCGCAAAACTCTAATATTATCGCAAAGTCTAAGACTTCAAAGATGTGAAGAATGTCGGCATTGATTGAGCGAAGAAAAAGATTTTGCGGTTCAGATATGCTCACAGAAGACTGTCATAGAGTCAGTCATAGAATATATTCTCGATTAGAAACATAAGCAAAACATTACATAACATAGAGCTCTAATATAAAGCTCCAAATGTTTATTTTAAATGTATACTAATATAACAGATAACTGAGCCGTGGGTTTGTGTTGCAGAGACTTTGTTTAATTTAAGTCAATGATGAGTATGATTATGGTTTGCCCTTTTCGGCACCAGATATGCAGAACTCGCTTCTGCACCCAAACTAATCATAAGAGTTATATTTAAAGAGGAATTGTGTGTTCGTTGAGTTGAGGCAATGCAAGGCATGGAAGGCATCGAAGGCCTCAAAATTGGAGCCGAAATGAATGCAATGCTATTTATTTGAAAAAACATTTCACTGCTGTGTCTGAAGTGAGTTATGATCGGAGTCTAACTCCAAAGCAGAGAAGTCATGACTTCAGTTCATCCCAATCTGATATATTGAACGCTAATCATAGCCAAAGGCATTCATATTAGAGAATCTCTCTCTCTCTCTCTCTCTCTCTCTCTCTCTCTCTCTCTCTCTCTCTCTCTCTCTCTCTCACCGAAAAAGCGAAAAACGTTTGGCTCAGACACGAAGCAAAAAAAACAAGACTTATTGAGCGAAGGCATCAGTTGAGTCGTTGTAAGCATTGGGAGCATTTGAAATGACCGCATAGTCAACCTATACGTGTTCTAATACAAGTCGAGTCTTTCCAGAGTCAGCCAATCCAAGTGTTCACTAATGGTTTGCAGTCTTCCCTCCCATTTGTGGCCGCTTTTGCTCAAAGCAATGCACAGGACATGAATGCCTGCAAAGAGTCTGAATGTGAATGCGATTGAAATCAACTGAAAGCGAGTGAAGGACTGAACGACTGATAGAGAGAGAGTGAACGAGAGTGAGAGAGACTCGACTGGAAAGTGAGCTTCACTTCATGCTAGACCTGACTGACTGATCCCAATCATTATTATTCTACTTATTATGCATTAATATTATGTATTATGAATTGCTGTGAATCGGCGGCTCATAATCATCAGATTGGTGTTCGGGTGCAGACATGTGTGGGTTGTGTTTGTGTTTATACCTCTTCTGATATGTAATTCAGTTTCTGATCGGTTTGTGATTCGATTCAATGGTATTCCCGAATCAAATGCATATCTTCTGTCAATTATGAACGGATTCGAGTCCAGCGAACACAACAGTAGCGGACAAACACTTCTGGTCTCATCCAAACGGCCCGAAAGCCTTAATAATTCATTTGAGTCGAGTGGAGGTCAGACCTCAACTCACGTGTCTTCATCTTCTGGTGCTTCTAACGACAGAATGAGGTCGGGTTCGGGGGAACTGCAACTGCACAGCGGTATCAGTAGTACGACTCCCATATGGACTTCCACTGCAAATAACTACGATTTTGACTCCTATGCCACTCAACACAACGGAACGATAGCCTCGTCCTCCTCGTCCTGTTGTATGACTACCGGCAACGGCAACAATAGCACTCATCCACATCATCCTCCGCCGCCTCCCAGTGCAACGGGCTCATACTACTATGGCAGCCCTACGCCGGATGCCTCTGCTTCGAGACCCTGTAAGCCGGCACCGACTAAATTCTGGTCAAACTCTGCATACGATGCGGTCAATGGGCCGTCGGCTCAGATGCCCAGCGATTCCATAGTAGCGGCCGCTGTCTGTCACGGGAGTGCGTTCGCCGCCGCGGCCGCACATCACGCTGCGGCCAATCATGTGGCTGCGGCGGCGTCAGCCTGGTGCAACTATTCGCCATATCACCAGGCCGCACGACCCGATCCCTACTTAACCGGCGAGACTGACCACAGAACAGCATTTGTGGACTCATACCACTCAGCTATAAGAAACTTCCCGACCGTTGCACCCGATCAGGGCTGCAGTGGATCATCAGTTGGAGGATGGAATCAGACAACAGCCGGTGCCCCTCCACCCACCACACCCACCGGTGAGTGTCGTTATGCAGATATGATATGATATGATTTGCAATATTTATTGTCTGAATGTCTTATTTATGACACATTCGAGTGCATAGAAAGCTATCAATAATTTTAACGACAGAATTGAATGAATGATTAACTGTTTAATTGACGATCCAATCAATCAATTTTTCATTCGTTTTTCATTGGCTATGAATATAAAAATAGAGTTTAGTATCTGTTTTAATGAAGTAATAATGTGAGCACTAGTGGCACAACTTTAAAATTTTAATGTCTAACAGAAGTTAGTTTGGATTTATTGAATGCCTCAACAGAATTGGGCAGAACTGCATCTATAGCTGAGGTAATACATGGCCAATACGGCCATTAACTTATGGAATAAAGCATTCATTCTGTTATTCACTTGACTTATATTATGGGTTACCTGAAGGCTGGCTTAGTTTAGTACGGATTCGGGATAAGCTTCTGTGCTTCGACCAAAGCCTGTGCCAAATGATCGCATTCGGAGCACATTTGGCCCAAAGTCATGCTTTGGTAACAATGATGAAAGAGAGTGACACAGAATAGGGAAATATAGCTTATGTACGCTCGACTTGACGTTTACTTTATGGTATTAGGTCTGGGGAACTGACAAAAACCTGAGCCCAATTTGAGTGCGGCCTGACTACGCTGGCTAATATATGAGACAGTAGGCCTTACTTGTGCCACTATATTATATAAATACACATTGATCCAATTGTTATTCTGACAATTATCGAAACTCAACTAATATTGAGGACAACTAACTGTAACAGAAGTTGTGGCCAACGCTCTCTCACTCTCTTCCCACTGACCAAAGTTATGGCCAGAGTTTGCTTTACTCTACTCTACTCTACAATACTTATCATTCAATTCTATCACACATTCATTCAATTTATTCGCGTTTTCATTGCGAGTAAAATATTTGACATTTGTGTCCGCTCTCTCACTCATCCAAAAAAGAAGAATACATTAAATTGTACTTTTCCTACAATTCCTTTCTCTTTATTGTTAAGGTATTTCTCTTTTTAGGT
Source organism: Eueremaeus valkanovi (assembly GCA_034693305.1). Taxonomy (NCBI): domain Eukaryota; kingdom Metazoa; phylum Arthropoda; class Arachnida; order Sarcoptiformes; family Eremaeidae; genus Eueremaeus; species Eueremaeus valkanovi. The sequence continues at coordinate 6,873 of JAQIWA010000860.1, forward strand.
TTTCTTCTTTTTAAGTCAGTTTTTTTCAATGCGATTCTCGTAGTAATGGTGAGAGTGTTTGCATATTATGTGTGAGAGAAAGAGAGAAGCATTGGATTCACGTATTCCTATGCCGTTCGCAATACTGCTATACATAGTATGCATACTATGACTGATAATTCCGTTTTACTGTTTTATTGTTTTGATAGTGTAGTGCAGCGCAAAAATCCTTTTGTAAAGTGTAGAGATCCCGCTCTGCAATAGAGAATCTCTGCCCCTTTCACCCCCTATGCCCTCACTTCAGTACCTTTTTCTTCTATAACACATATAATAAAACATTGCACTTATATTAGATAACAGTTGCGGACCAGAGCTGTAAAGTAACAAAAAAGTTTCCAAAAATAGGATCAGTCGAACTGTGAGACCTTTAGGCCAAAGTTTGCGATTGTATTAAGATTTTGACGAAGAATACTTAAAAACGAAGAACACCTGAAGTAATGCACACTCCCTGCAGAATCAATTGCAAGAATCAACAATTTTAGTGCTGTACTGACAGTGAAAAATTGGCTTTTCTTTGCCTTAATTTATCTCTTTATTATATAAATATACAATAAATTATGATTAGCTCTCAATTCGAACAAAATCTGCAAATTCTTGACTAAACTTAGTTTTGGTCAATAAATTAAATGATGGCAAACAATAAGAGTGAATGCAATCAAATATATATCAGTCGCACATATCTTATAAAACATAAAGCTATGAGACATGAGAGGCACTGGCATTGCACTCAAGCCATTAAAATATTTTATTACATCAGTCGGTATGTGATTATGATTAGTGTTTTGTTGTTTTATCGACAATAGAACAACAATTCACTGTAAAAGACAATATACGGCAATATATGGCAACTCATTATCTTTTCGCCCCATAATTACTATCTGTTCTGTAATTATCAAAGTTTTGTTGATTTTTCAAATATTCGTCTATTTTTATGGCTTAACCTAATGTTTATAAATTCAAATTTAATTCTATGCATAATATGGCCAATAAGGCCAATAAGATCCGCATTGTTTGCATGACTTGTATCTATAAATGTGTACATATTTGCTGAGCAGGGGATGCATTGGCGGCAGCCGTGCACCACCACCACCACCACCACCATGCAGCAGTTCTCCATCACCATGCAGCACTGCTGGCCACGAACGCAGCTGCGGCGGCTGGCCTCGAATGGACAGGCACTTCTCAGGGCAACTCTGGCCATCACGTGTCTGTGCGCAAGAAGCGAAAGCCGTACTCGAAGTTCCAAACGCTTGAACTCGAGAAGGAGTTCCTATTCAACGCTTACGTATCGAAGCAGAAGCGCTGGGAATTGGCCAGGAATTTGAATCTAACCGAACGACAGGTGAAGATCTGGTTCCAAAACAGACGTATGAAAAGTAAGAAAACATCCCAGCGCAATTCTGATCGTAATAAGTGAATAGCCATTAATTAAAACCAATAACTTATTAATATTTGTCACACTTTAAGACTTTTATACATAATATCTCTTAACTTATTATATGTGCTGTACTTTAGCTGTACTTTAGCTGTTGTTTAGCTGTTGTTTAGTTGTCTGAATGAGGCATAAAAATGATAATCATTTCAGTACTGTTTGTGGTATTCATTCAAATATAAAAACTATTGTCGATATTATTACTGTTTTTTCATTCATAACTAATATAATTATTAAATATTATTATTATTATTATTATTATTATTATTATTATTATTGCATAACTCTGTCGATTAAAATCTCTTAGAAATTGCATTCGTATAGAAATTGTGGTTATATTTAAAATATTGTCTTTTTATTTATTTTACATAATTCTGTTTGGACTCAACCATTGGTGTCAATCCTCTCGATGAACGGAATGGGATTGATTTGTTGTAATTTGATATATAAATAAATTATTGATGTATTATATATACAGTATATACATATTGTTTCATTGGTTGTCACTCTCTCTCCGTTTCCATTGTATTCTCTAATCATAAGCTAAGCATTGAATGATAAAACTTATGTAAAAAATAATTTATATCAATATTAAACTGATTGCAATCATTCGACAATATCTTATTTATTTTCAATAATTCCAATCAAATAATGACTGTTGGCTTCAAGTGAGTGACCAAGGAACTTACATTAGACAAGATTCTCACCCGAATACTTTCAGCAATCTTTGATAAATAAAAATAAGTCTCCGAATGAAACTCTAATCTCTATTCGGCTCCAAATGTTTGTCAAAATTTTAGAGCAAAGTATATGAAATAAAATTTAAGTCGAATTCTGAATCTAATGAGAGGTTAAACTGATAATAATTTTAAGAGAAATGTAGCTATGCCTCAATTTTATGACATGACCTCCCTTTCCTCAGAAATAACTTCAGAATCGTTAAACACATTATAATACCATAATATTCATGGCATAGAATTGATGCTTAATATAAAGTGAGTTATAAATGAGCTAATTAGAGAGGGGTGGAGGGCTGGGGGGTCTCCACATCAAAATTCGCTGAGCGTCTGATATATCTCTGACATTCTGTATAATATTTTCTTACAATCAATTGCTTTTATATTAAAGACCTATTTTAAGCCACACACACACACAGTCTACTCCTGAATCTTTTACAATATAATTTGAAATTATTCAGGCAAAATAATAATAATAAGGGACAAGATGCTTTTGGAAAGCCGTTTTTTATAATGAAAATTTATTTGTTTATAATTAAGATAAGGTTTGCTTCAAATGTTTTATTAATAAAACGTGAAATTATTATTACAATTATTAAAGAATATATAATATTATTGTTTTGGCGTATAATACGTAAACATAAGTTGAGATAATTTTGTAGTCATATATATAATTAATCGAAAACCAGAATCGCATGAGTTGTGAATATAAAAGATTCAAAACTGTTTTGACTTGAAATCCGTCTAATGTTAGTCATTATTCTGGAGGTAAGCCGAGGTATGGCATGAAAAGCATAGAAAGCATTGCTTTGTTTTATGACTTCAGCATTACATGCATTCAGAATGAAAACTAATAAATGTAAAGCGATGTAAGCAATGTAACCAATGTAAGCCATGTAAAACGATTAATCTTATGTGAACCTCATTCTTGTTGTGTATAAATAAATACTAAACCATATTAATGGTATTGAGGGTGTGTTGTGTTTGTTGTATTTCCAGTACAAATATACAAACCATTTTTCTATGCCGGCTCATCTTAATAGTTCCCATTGTTCAGATTATCAATATATTCAGCCAGTATTTGACAAGCTCATCTAATAATTAAGCCTTTTAGTAGTTTTTATGATCATATGATCAAGCCATACGATAGGTATTGCCAAGAGCCTCCAAGTCAGGGTATAGAAGCAGATAAAATGACCTGTTTTAACATTAAGTCCCAGGTGTGTAAGGTTTGAATGGAACGAATTGACTGAATTTTATAAGAGTAGACAATAAAAGCGAATTGCATTTGATCCATGTAGAAACAGGATTTATCAATTCAAGTATGTCAGTTCAATTTTAGCTACAGTTCAATTATTTTTTCTAATTTTGATTTACAACTCAACCAAAAATAATTAAGTTAAGAATCTAGATGACTTTCGTCTCAAAACCTAGGAGTCTATGGTAGGGTAAAATAGGCACCACAATGGGTCAAAAATGGCACTGGACCATTGAAACTAGCGGAGAAGCCCCCCTGGAGAAATTTTGATTTTAGTCGATTTAACAAAAATGAGTCTTTGAAACCATTTTTGTTAGTTTTTCATTCGATAGTTACTACAGATTCCTCGTTATGTCCTGACCTAGAACGATTGAAAATGAACAAAATTTTGATTTTTAACTGCCTGCTGAATAAGACCCAGATACATATTCACATTTATCATAATATAAGTTTTCCAAAAATTTGACCCCTACTAACAATTCATCCACTGATATGACATTGACTACAATGTTGTGAACAAATAATTAAAACTGAACCTGTACTGCACTGAACTGTATTCCTTCTACAACTAAACGAGTCGAATGTGATATTTCATCCCCAAAAAGACTGACATGGATTCAATGGGAAAAATATTATAAAATATAGAGAATTATCAGAAATCTGGGTGTTTTTCAAAATTGATCATTTTCCATCGTTCTAGGTCATAACTCAGAAAGTATTTGACTTCACATCTCTGAACCCAACTTTCAGAATGTTGTCCAATAAAATAAACCATGATCATATGAACAATGATTGAGTTCAGATGTCTGATCAATCCATATCTGTTTTGGTTTTCAGTTTGATCTTTAATTTGGATGAATAAATGGAAAAAGTTTACAAAAGAAAATATTAGTCGGGGTAATTTGAAAATCACACCTTGCTTTTTTGTTCAAAACATCTCAAAAGACCTCATTTAATCAATATTATTTATATGCAAGCAGTTGATGTGGATCAAATTATTCTGTTTTGAAGTTTGACTCAGGAGAATATGACTGAGAAACTGACTGGGGGTGAGATAACACAGAGGAGGTTCGGGGTTCTATGTTTGCCACTGCCTGTACTCTAATACTTGTGATAGACTATGAAACTGCTTAACAACTGAACAAAACAGAAAAAAATGAGATGACTTCTGCTTAAACTGAGAAATATAAAACTCTAGTTCCTTTTAAAGTGCTTCTGTACTTCTGTATAATTCTGTACAAATATATATTAATATCAATATATTTCGGGTCAAAGTATCAAAAGTGTATTTTATTTCAAAATTATTCAAAATATTTTATATAAAGTAATGGAACCAAAAAACGGAGCAAAACTCAAATCAATATTTAGGTTCAGTTAAAAAAAATTAAGTTACAATTTGAAACTGTTCCAGATCTATCAGATTTCAAACAAAATAGATCATTGGGCAAGTTGTGAATGATTTTGTTGAGCATTTTTAAGCTGGGAGATCTTACCCGTACACTATTTTAGGTGAACTATCAATAATTAGTATTTGGTTGACACAATTTTCATATCTCTGTTCATTGAAAATAGCGAGCTCACCAAGTTAGTTCATAGTATGATGTCATCTGTGACCCTGATCCGTGTCTCCAAAATATAGAAAATTATAATTGATCCAGGGCGAAAATTCCAGTAAAAGAAAGAAAGATTTTCCTCACATTAAATGAATAGGTTTTCTCTGTATATATAAAAGCCTTGTTTTTTCAATTTTATTCACTTAATTCAAGTGCATTCAGTTATTTCGAAACTGAAAGCAACAAAAATAGATATTTTGGAACAAAATTCCATAAAAGAATCGAAAGATTATTAATTGTTTGACAATAAGTATTATTTAATTGATTTGTATAACGTTTTATTAAAAACAACTTTTGTTTACAGGATTTTCAAATGTCATCAAAATTAATAGTGATTTAAAATTCAATTTTATAGGAAAATCAATTTAAATAGGGGAAAAACCAATAAAAAGTGATAAGCTTGGTTATTTTTTAAAATTAAATTATGGTCTTTATTATCATAGATTTTATTCATGGTTAAGGCTATCAAAGCCCGGCTGAAATACAGTGAAAATACGAGTCAAAATTAAATCATTGATTTCAATCTTTTCCATTCAAATGTATAATTAGTACTGAATTTCATTAATTATAATAATTTTCAAAGAAATCAAATTAATTAACCGATAATAGAGATAAGGATATAATGAAATGACAAGAATTATCTCTAAGAATAACTCTTTATATAATCTGTTGTTTTGAGGCTAAACTTATTTTTTAAATTTTATTTATTTATAATTATTAATTCCTAATAAGCCAGGGTAAACATTATTATTTTTTGCGTGCGATCCAAATGATTTCATTGACAGTATTTCAGTCTGAACTTCATATATCGCTGAAAATTAAAAATAGATTTGATTCTCACAGAAGAGCATAATTTGATTCTTTATTTTTGCACAGTTTTAATGGCTTTAAAAAAATAATGTTATTCTAATCGCACTATATGTGCATAGCTTTATGATCTAGTAATGGGGCAAAAGCCGGTTGGCTTAGGCCTTAGCACTGGAAGCGTTGCCAGAGTTGAGGCCATCTCTCCATTCGAGGCCTTATTATGCGAAACAACTTATTATATATTCCTATCCAGAGCTCGAATAACGCATACACTTCTCTCGGATTCATTGGATTTGTGTTTGAATCCAACAAACAATTGCTTATATCATAACATCATATGATTGTCGCAGTTGTTCTACTCGTACTCACAATAGGATCACTCGATTCAGTTGAGGCTCGCGTGAGAAACAGGTATTGGATTCGCACCAAAGACTTCTATCGCAACCTTTAAACCAAACCGACTTTAGCTGTGAATGTGGCTATGGATATGGCTATGGATGTGCTGACCAGTTATGTAATCAATAATTCACTAAAATATTATTAAAGTAAGTAATTCACTGTTAAGTAAATAAATTCATTACAATTCTCGTTCTCTGCATATATTTGAAAGCAAATGAAATTAAAATTAATAAAAAAATAATTTAATTATTTTTTTAAACTCTTTAATAAGAAAAACATTTCATAACTTTTCCAAATATATCATATTTTTATATATAATATAATAGTATAAAAAATTCAAACAAAAAGCGAATGAATTTATTTTATTGCTCTAAAAATTAGTCATAAGAATAATTAAATATTAAAATATTACGTTATAAATTGGGAATGGTCAAGAGGGAGGGTATAGCTAAAATACCCCTAGGTTTTGAAAATTGATAAAATACTCCCTAGGTCAGTTGAGCTTGGCCATCCTTAATATTAAATTATTATATTTTCATAATTAGCTACTTATAAGAAGTGATCAAAATTATGAGTTTAATTAAAATGCGATAATTTATATTCAAGTAAATTATTTTCTTATTTTGTTATATTCTTAGTTTGAGCTCTGGTATGATTTAAGTCTTCTGTGATATTAAATCTATATTGAAATTGAAACATATTTTTGTCTTTCTTTACATAAAATTCAGCCCCAAATCTGGTCAAATGACTAGCACTGATAGGATTTCAATATATGTAAAGTTCACAATATTTTCATATTTAAAACTATATTTTTGCAAAAATTGTTTCATTTCTGAAGATACCAATCGGTTGTGGAGAACATTCATTGCATGAGTGTTGAGGAAAATTGTCTCAAATCTAGCTCTATATGAGTTGAGTTGCAATCGATTGCCATTATATGAAATTGCGAGCAATATTGCGATAGAGTGAGAGATAGGGCACAAACAATACTGGACTCATGCATGATATTGAAGCCATAAAATAGGGTCATCACTGATCAACAAACAGTGACAATTCTTGGATCATATTATGGCGACCATAGCTTTATTTATTGATAGAAAATATCGTTACTTCACTTCACTCATACAAAGCTGTTCTCTTCAATACATACAGAATAGAGTGTATTATAGCTCACAGTCTATATTGAGATACAGTATAGAGATCTAGAGATTCATACGCTCTGCTGATGAACGAGAATGCCGTTGCAGTGGCACAGAATACATGAGCCCATTCTGGCATCAGTACAGTAACTGTACTCTTCATCTGAATTTAATATTATTATAATTTATAAATATTGATAATATGAATAACTTTTTACACATTCATTAATAATTTAATTGAAATTCTTTATAAAATAAGCGATTTTTTATACAAATAAAAGCCGTTTGTGTTATATCTTATAAATTAAATACCAATAATATATTGGATAGCATATGCATATACTGTAGAGTATTTTTATCTACTTTTGTACAAAAACAATATTTAATAATAATTTTATTTAGTTATATAAAGTGTGAAATTATCGTTAAATGTGTAATAAATCAAAGAAAGACATTCACTGTTTTCCGTTTATATTTATTTAAGCCATAAAATCAGTAGATTATCACGAATTTTAACAAATATTTTGTATGTAATTATTGAGAATTTATTCATTCAATTAATGTTCGCTATCTTTACTAAAAATGTCATATCGTTTGTCAAACATTTATTAAAAAATTATAAATCTTATTGAAGTGTTTAATCAATATTAAAATTAGTCCATATTTTCATTCAATTATTTACAAGAATTTGTTTTCTAAACTAATTTTTAGTATTTTATGAGAGTTTTTAAGGTTCTTAAAGAACTAAACGCATATTTTACGGCCAAATAAAATAATTTATACTCATTTTCAAACTCATACTCAGAATATGAGAAAACTGTTTATTAGAAAATTAGTTTTATTGAACGACTCAATGAAATCCCAATGAAAAGAAAATACTAACAGTAAGAATATGAGCAGAATTTGGCACAATTTGGATAATATTCTGATTTAAGGCTTTGATTAAATATGAGTCAGAGCTTTAAATAGACTAGACTTGCATAACATAAGTCAGTTGTGAGCCGAGCGTCGAAACCATGCTTTGCGCACATAATCCTAGTGCCAAACCATCCTATTCTCCACTCACTCTCCAGTGCCATAAATCGGCAATAGCTTTGGCTTCTGTTAGTTCTTCTCCAAACCCCATGAGACGACTCGTATTGGCTGAGGCACACCATTATTCGACTGCACTGTTATCTCCGATGGCTTTAGACTCACAGAAGATTGAGTTATGCAATAAACTCACAAAATAGTTGATTGCCTTTCCTTTGCACAAACTTAGCACAAAGAAATCAGATAGTGATGGACACACACTCCTGGCAAAAACCAAACAGAATAAGTTTGATGACAACATCAATGTCGTATTTGTCAAAATGGTTTTGAAAATCTGATACTCTTTAAATAAATTCATTGCATATTATTGACTAAATTTATTAGAGAAAAAAAATCAATTTTTGAAAATCAATGAAAAATCGAATTAATCATGCAAATATTTATTAACTAAGCAAACTAAAAACTCATAATAATGCAATAAATGATACAGTACTCTCTATATAAATATATTTGACTATCTTTTCTGACTAACACAAGAAAATGAATCCAAAATCTATGAAATCCAAGACACAATTTATATTGTATTCGATTAAATAAAGATATTATCAGTATTCGACCGAAGCATCAAAATGCAGCATGTGCAGCATAAACATGCAACTATTGATAACTATTACCGTATAACAAATTTTATAATTACATTCATCCAATCTACATTCTGTTTGGTTGTTGCCAGGAGTGTCTCTCAACCTCAATCAATATTATTTTCTTTATTACTTTTTACTAATTCTTTTCCGTTCTCTCTCTCTCTCTCTCTCTCTCTCTCTCCCAACTCCCTCTCCCTCTCTCAACTCACTCATACCCAGTTATATTTCCTATTCGAGTATTTTAAAGCTATTTTAAGTAATATTAAATAATATTGAATACAATCTTCAAAATATAGTTTTCTCAGTTTAACCGAACTTTCTTTGGTTCTGAATGTATGGCCGGTTTTATAGAGGAGGGGATATTACAATCATTACTGGTAAATCATTACAATTACCAAGCCAAATTGCCAAATTGATAAACGCAAATAATTTGAGTCAAACCCTATCCTTACGTGCAATTAAATCATTTACTGAATCCTTACATAACATAAAGTTCTGGTTTTTGACTGAATTATTGCATTAATTAATTCTGGATTTAAATCAAATTTAACTTAAGGTATAAATAAAATATATGATAATTATTGAAACTCCAGATTATTTTTCATTTAAGTCATTAAAGTTTATATTAATATAATAATTGAATAAATAGATTGAATCATAGATAAGATATGACTAAAAAGGGTCCAAATATTACAGGCCTTCTGTTGACAATTCTAGGGATAAGGATATTGCCATTTGATTCTGACAATATGCCGAATACGAAAAGGTCAGGCAGTATTTTGAAATTTTTAACCGAGGACTATATCCACAACTCAAAAGAGTCGCACATTCACTTATTTTCATCCAGACTAATTTTATAATCAGACAGTAATTTTGATATACCTCTACCTTGCACATCCCTAAATATGACTTTTGATTTATTGTATTATTATTAGTAATTATATAAATAAACGAATTATAATTTGTTTAATAAAAATATAAGTAAAATTGGAACTGGTCAAAGCATACGATGTGATGATATTCTCATGTGTGCTCGGCCACATTTTCTACTTATAATAAAATGTTAATCTATTGAAATGTGATATTTGTACGAATAGATACTTAATTAAAAAGTGAATTGAATTTTATGGCTTAGATTCTAACAAACAATAAAATCTTATCTAATATTTTAATTACAAACACTTACTTCACTTTATTGTTGTATTTTTAGTTTATGTTCGTATATATCGGCCATAAAATTCGTTTTCTATTTTTTGTTTGAATAAAAATATTTATAATAGAAATAATTCCAACACAAACAGTGAAACTGATTTATAAATCTAATTAATCACAATTTGTTTTTTAAACGAAAATCCTTTCAAATACCGAAAGTGTAAGAAAATATAAAACAAAATGTGTCCAAAACAGGCATAAAATCAAAGTTATTATAATTTATTCCTTTTTGTATAAGAATAACCGGTAGAGTAATGAACAATAAATGGATAACATTTATAAACTTTTAATATTTATATTCGAAAAAATTGTGTTTTTTCTATTCAAGTCGTGATTATTAATGAAAATATGAAATTAAAATAGTCTTATAAGATATGCAGAGCAGACACCTCTTCAGCTAACTCAAAATGATCACGATGTTTTGATCTGAACAAAGTAACCGCAAGAATCAGTGTTTCATAAATTAGATAAAAAACTTTTTATTAAAAAAGGATTTTTTAAAAACTGTAATTCAATTATCTTTTCATTATATAAATTGATTTCAATTAATTTTCATTAGAAAATGATATGACATTTAATGACCCGAAAGACCGGAATCGCTTTATTTGAAAGTATAGCTTCAAAATAAATTATACTAAAAGGATCCAATTTACTTTTGTAAGGATTTATCCGGATCTATCTCCGAAGTTCTCACACTCGAGTGTAAACTAATTTTATATGAATTAATGAGTGTTCCGACAAATATGGCATTAAAAGTAAGGCATTAAAGGCTGACATCAAAAGTATGCACTTTTTGTGGTCTAATATAAGTGTATTTAATAAACAGTAGATTTAACACAAATTAATATAAACTAAAAATATATTTTTACTATAAATGAAATGAAATCAATAATTTGAAAAATATTTGATTTAAATGCACACAAACTTATTATTGGAAAAGTGGTTCGGATCAGAAATATTTTCTAAAATAAATTCCTTTTTTAAAAACGAGAGTAAAATTGAAATAATAATAATTCAATTAATCAAAAGTGAATATACAGTACTGAATGCGTGAATAGAAAAAAAATAAGAAATAATTTATGAAAATATTTTCACTGAAGTACACATTATTTGCATTTTTAGAGTCAATAACCAATAAAATTCTGATTAAATTCTTTCTTTTGGTTCATTTAAAGCGAAAAATATACACATTTTTAAAAATTCATATAAAATCGATTGAAAAGAACTTCATTTTCTTTATGACTTTGGACTGGAATTCAATAAATAAAAGTCGATTCAGAAGAATATATTCACAAATTGAAAAGTTTGCGAAACATAATAATTCTAACCAAACAAACATTTAAATAAATTGGAAAAAAATTCATTAAAATATGAGTGCATTTAAAGTTCAATTTTAAACTGTAGGCCGTTATTCATATCGTTATTCATATCGTTATTCATATCGTTATTCATATTCGCTATTAATAACATTTTTGGCATTTTCTACGGCAGAGCTGACGACACACCCCAACTGAAGGGCTCTTTGTGTGTACAGTATGTGGGGAGAGAAGACTGAGCGCTGGTATTTGATTAAAGTAGGTGTTATCCAATGTCATCGTAAAATAGTGACCGAATCAGAAAAGCCTATTAACAGAATAGCTGTCACGACAGTCACGACATTCTTTGGGCACTCGTTTCGAGTTCACTGCGAGTCTTATGTTTCGTATTCTAAGCTTTAAATTGTTGTTCACTTATGTTCAGTGCATATGCATTGGGAAGACGTTTAGTGCTCTCCTCTTACGTATACAAATGGTTATCCGAATTGATTTGATAGTCGGACTACAATCTGTATACGACGAGGAACTACTAAATCACTGCACATCCTGTGGTCAGCCAATTCTCGATTCCTAAATATCAAAATATCCAGGTTATCAGTTATCAAGGTTTATTCAATCGAATTCAGATAAACAATTTGATCAAATTCGAACAAAAATGGCGGCTTCGTGGCAGTCCCAGGTGGTGGCTTCGGATCAAAAACCTAGATGGGTATTTTGCCAATTTTTCAAACCCAGGGGCAAAACAGAAGAAATAAGTATTTTTCATATTTAATAAATTCTATACAATTGAGTGAAGCGAATGATATGACACAAATAAATGGCTCAAATGTATAGTCGGCTGTAATTGGTCGGTACAAAAAACTACGGGGATATAAATCTTAAACCGGTGTCATTTGGACAAGGGAAGTTGGACAAACAGCCAAAGCTGTGAACATTGAGTGCCCTCTTATGTGTGTGCAGCAAACATAGGCATAACAACGGCCAGTCATACTCTATCAGTCAGTCTGTGGATACGGCGCTGCAATACAGGCATACAGACAGACACAGACACACACAGAGCTAAGGCATATGGAGGTCGATATGAAGAGCTTGTGTTTCCTTATTTTCAATTAGTTTTAATTTTAAATTAAAGCTCATATTATGAATAAAATGGTCTAAAATATTTGGCGGCAGATGAGCAAGGGTGCTTTGGGGAAATGAATATTAATTATTTAATAGAATGACATTTACGGTACTTGTATTTATAATACAAGAGGCGACGGAAGTAATCCCCAAAAATATCAACTAGACTCTCTATTGTCATATAGTATAAAGTGGCAAGGGCAAAATGATGAGTTTTATAATTAAGAGATGATCAATAAACTCCATTATAGCCCCCTTGGTGTGGCCATTCGCCGCTACAAATTTGCGTGTAAAACACACAAACCCTGTGATCAATTGACACCGAGAAAATCTGCAAACGCGAGGACACACATCATAGCCCCTCACCTGTAAAGATGATTCAATTGGTTGACCGACTCTAGGGATACCCGTTCTGTTCTGGCGGTGTAGATGTGTTACGACTTTTTTGATTAATAAACGATTTAATGACAAACAAATTAAATGACTGAGCAGTGTAATTTTGTTACTGTACTTTCTTTAGAAGGGGACTATATAGATTCACCAACAACCCTGCTGATGGGCTGGAAAATATTGATAGTTAAAATTTGTGGGCACTTTCTGAAAGACTGGAAAATATCTGAAAATTGCTTAAAAAGGCGGGAAAATAGCTGGTTCAATTACTTTAGGGAACTATATAGATTCGCCCCTGTCGGCTGAAGAAGGTCTACCACATTGCCTAGCTTTCTCCAGTCCCCTAGCCTTCTCCAACCTTTCCCCAGCCTATTCCAGCCTAACTCTAACCTTCTCCAGCTTTTCACTAGCCTTGTCCAGCTTTTCCCAAGCTTCGACACTTTCCCTAGTCTTTTCAGCCTTTTCCTAGCCCGAAAAAGTGCAACCAAAACTTCTCTTTACTAATAACGGGAAGAAAAAATTAGGGCTAAAACTGGTATTTACTAGTAACGAGGCGTAGATTTGGGACTGAAATCTAAGCAAGATTAACAATGGGAAATATTGGAAACAAAGCTTGCTTATCAATATGCATTTTAAAGTGTTCACCCGCTATTAATAAGGAGATTTTATACCGATTAGCAACTCTAGAGACTATTGAAAGTGGACAACAATTCTAATTGTATATAGTATTTAGAAAGCATTAACTGTATTAACAATGACAACAATGATTAACGGGTTTTAAAATGTTTCTTAAACATCAAGGTCCATTATTAACTCCATTCCGTAGGAAAAAGGAGTATATAGTTTTGGTCAGAGTACTCCCCACCCCCTCCTCGGAGAAGGAGGAAAGGGAAGGCCTGAGTGAAAAATTCTTTATTAACAACGGAACAGATTGGCCGGCTTGAATAATAGATAGAAAATACTTTATTAACAATGGAATATCTCCTTATTAATAGCAGGATAAATACTCGTAGCAAATCAAGGGATGTATCTATATAGTAAAATTGGTAAAGCTCTTTATTATCAACGGACCAAATGAACTGAGCGAGCATAATATCGATGCAAATAAAGGAATTGATTGAAGTGCAATTTGGTTGAGGGTGGGGATGGCCAGACTCAGCAAACCTAGGGGGGTATAGGGGGAGGTAAAATGGCGGATTTTTCGGCTCAAACCCTAGGGGGGTATAGGGGGAGGTAAAATGGCGGACAGGAAATAGGCGCCATTTTGAATTAAGACCGGAAATAGGTCTTTTTTGCCCGAAATTCGGCTAAATTGAGTTAAATTAAGCTTAATTTAGCCTTATTTGATGTTAATTTAATAGAATTAAGCCGAAATTTGGTCAAATTCGGTTAAAATCGGACAAAAATGGCGGCTAATTTTCGGCTTAGCGGCCATTTTCTCCGATATTTTGCCAAAAGTCTTGGGGGGGTATGTTTTATGCCAAAAACATAGGTTTGCTTTTCGAAAACCTAGGGGGGGTATTTTGCCAATTTTCAAACCCTAGGGGGGTATTTTGGCTATACCCTCCCCCTTGGCCATCCCTAATGGGGACTAAAAGTAGTCTGGGCATAACTAAGTATTATAGTGTACTTTACATATACACAATTCATGGGTTTAAACGTGAATTATGTACACCAGGGGCAGCAAAATCGACAAAAAATCGTCATCTGCTTATAAGTCATGTCATTTCCATAGTCTAGTCAAAATGTACAGTGCTAGTCTTATAGGACGCAACATTTAAATTCGCAAGTACAGAAAAACTACAGGATATAAAAATCTGGACTTGGTGTCATTTTAACAAGGGATAGTGGAGGTTTCTGAAAAATATCTACTAGACCAGCAACTGTAATCTATTATCAAATGACAAGGCAAAATGATGAGATTTATAAGTTCTCAATGAAAAATTGCAAGGTGCCTGAATTGGTTGACGATTCGTTATCGATACCCATTTTGTTCGGCCGATGTGTGGATGTGTAAACATTTTTGATTAATAAACGATTTGACACTAAAAACACTTTTTAATTGCCTATGAGTTGTGATTTTTAATATTTTTCTTCAACAAAGAACGGTTCCGACTTTTTTTACCGATAACCCCCGGACCAGAAATCAAAAGGTGCAGTGAATCCTAATATTGTTTTCCTTAAGGATTTAAAATCACTTCAAAATCTTTTTAACCCACCCGGGGCGCGGCCAGAGCCTCGTAAATATAGAGGTATTCTAGCATCGATTACTCACTAAGTAAGATAGATTAAATTATTCTGATTTTTTGGAAATTCATAAAATACAAATATGTAAAAACAATAAAAAAAAATTTGAAAGATTCAAATGTTTACTAGGTAATTGAAAATTTTCAAAATTTTTACAACAATGGTGGACGGACGGACAGACGGACGGACAGACGGACAGGTTCTCAAGAACATAAGCGAGTATACTCGCTAAAAATACTACTTCTCGAAAATGGCGCTAAAATATTTATGTTTTATAATGGTTGCGATATTGGAATTGTTTAAACATAAATCAATACTGTCTGCCCAGGTCGATTTTTGAATTAACTTAATTTATCGCAATTTTTCAGAAAAAAATATTTAGCTTGATGCAAAATCGACATGTATTGATTTATATTTAAACAATTTCAATATTTTAAGCATTATAAGGTCCATGTGCACCATGTGCACCATGTGCAATTATTGGTCATTTATGCAATTGAAGAGTCATTGGATTTATTTTCAGATTTTTATTCATTCAATAATTAATATATTTTTTATTTTGAAAGTTATTTAAACAGAGATTATATTTATATGTTTGACAACAGAATAGAAATAATTGAAATCATTTTATTTTCATACGACTCAACAATATTTCAATAAATCAGAAATTCGGACATATTTTCGAATCATTATAACTGGAACCGATCGGTGTCTGTGCCGGCGCCAATAGATACTCACTATATTGACCTTCTTTAGCATACGTTCCTTCCGGGCCTTTCATCGAATTTCTCTGAAATAGAAATCAATAAATAAGAGCTGGAAAAGGGTTTGACCCCTTCCCCATGCATTGAACAAGGTAACAAGGCAACAAAGGTTAGAAGTGAGAGAACCTTGGAGTTGGAAATTGTTAATACTGTAAATGTGATTAAAAATCAATAATAAGAGTGAAATGAAGACTGACTTTAATGAATGCGATCACAGTTTGTACGTCAACCGAATTCATAGTTAGCCGACAGCCCCAACCAATCAGAGCCAGTGGTCTGTCCTCACTCATCAGGTTATATGCGGTGATCACATGCTTTCGGATACAATTGACAACAAGTGCTCGCAAACGAGAGACCATAATCTTGTTCGCACAGGGATGGTAGAGCATGACGATAGCCCCGTGCTTTAAAAAAAAGTGTATTTGAACTTGATCAAATGTTCAGTATAGAAATAACTGTGTGGAGTGAGTAGAGGGGGAAAGGATTCAGTTTTAGTAGATTAGAGACAATTCAAACAATTTGAAAAACACAACAAATTAATCGAACTACAAAAAACCTACAGGGGGTACAATATTGAAACCGGTCTTATTTTAAAGAGGGGTAGTGGAGGTTTAATAAAAATTTTACATGGAAAATATCCTTGCAAAATTCAAGGTCCTGGATTCAAAAAATGTTGCATTGTTGTTTTTTATCAATAATCAAAGTAAGAAAAACTCATTTTATTCAAATCAGATGCAAATTTTTGTGATTTAAGCGATACCAGGTTTGTTCTTGATCAATTTGAAAAAGATGATTTCGGAAAATTTAAGTGGATGTAAGAAGGAGGGTCAAATAAAATTTTTGCCATCTTCTTAATAGAAAAGTCAATATTCCAGTTTTTCGAATTTAGCGCCTTCAATTAACCAAGGATATTTTTCATAAATAATTTTTATCAAACCCCCCCACTATCCCTCTTTCAAATAAGACCAGCTCCACTTTTGCACAGGATGACTTTATATGCAAAATGGCAAAATTCATCATGCTCTAGACCAGTCCCGGTCATAATATTTTATTAATGAGAAATGACGAGTGTCCTTTATGTCATGCAAACTTATGTGAACTATGAACATTCAAAAAGTTCATAAGTAATAGTCTAT
>JAQIWA010000861.1:0-24141 GCA_034693305.1 Eueremaeus valkanovi
TGGATTCTCTTGTTTTGCTCGACTATAGTATAGAAATATTAGAGTTGTTATTATTTAGCTGTTATACAGTTCAGCCCTTTTTTGATGATAACTATAAGAAATATTAAAGATTTTATTAAATTCTTTTTTTAAGAAATTATTTTTTCATTACTTATATTATAAATAATTTATATATTCTTTTGTATTCGTATGAAGTTTTTGCGGAAAAAATAAGATTTTATTCATCTTTGGGTTTAAATAATATAATTATTATTTGTAAATATATTTAATAACAGTCAGTACTCGTTATAGCGAACACTTAAAATTGAATCATATCCTGGCACTTAAATACTGACTAGTGCATATTTAAATAATGATCTTTTAAGGGTTTAACTATTTGTTCCGATTAGACAAAAGAGTAATATTATATATAAAGCCGAAAATCATTTCAATGTTTTATAGAATATTAAATCTTTTTATTAAATAATTACAAAACAGTTAATTACAGTGAGTATTGAATTACATTGAATGAGTAGAGACTAACAAAAGTCCTTTGATCCGACACCAGCTTGAAAT
The DNA here is from genome assembly GCA_034693305.1 of Eueremaeus valkanovi. Classification (NCBI taxonomy): domain Eukaryota; kingdom Metazoa; phylum Arthropoda; class Arachnida; order Sarcoptiformes; family Eremaeidae; genus Eueremaeus; species Eueremaeus valkanovi. The sequence continues at coordinate 556 of JAQIWA010000861.1, forward strand.
ATAATGTGTAAAAAATATGTTTTTTGAATAAAACTTTTTTATATGCTATGAAAAATGCTTTTGATATGATTTAGTAATTTGTTAGAGAATGAGATAAAAACGATTATTTTTTATATAATTCTCATATTTTTCTATTCTATAGACAAACTATAGGCATATATTCAAAAACTTTCAATTAAGGCATATATTTTTCAATTAAGTATACTTTAAAGTTAGATTGGTATTAGTTAGACATTATATGATCAATAAATCTTGTAGACTGGGATATTATAACTTTCTGGCCAATCAGATTAAGTTGTTTCTGATCATTTACTTGTCTGATCACTGAGACTGTGTTGAAAAATAAGTTGTAATAAAATTGATTTCTTTGATTAGTTCCCAATACAGTAACCACTCTATAAAAGTGGTAATAATTGTATGATTCATATCAACAGACCGTAGAATATAATTATATATTATTTTTCGGTTAACTCTCTATAAGAAATCACATCTAATATTAATAAAGCGATTAATAATCATAAAAATTATTATTTTAAAGAAAACTATAGATTATATGTGGATAAAATTCATCTGGTACAGTCTCGTATATATCAGAATTAGACAGGTTCTTTATTCTTCACTATAATTGCTATAATATTTTTGTAATAATATTTTATTTATAAAATAATTACTATAAATGTGTGCACTTAATGATGGCGTAGACTACAGTACAGTATTTTAGACTATAAGCTCGATTGTACAGTATTGCTAATGTATTAGTTATTATACGATTGACTAGTTTTCTCTCTCATATAAAATTAATTTCTCAAATATTGACAATCGATTGAAAGCATAATTTAATAATAAAAATATTCTTTCAGTCACTCTCTCTGTGATTCACTCGATTCCCAGACACTGTCTCTATGTTTATAACTATATCTGTCTCTGTCTGTAAATCCTTTTATTACATAAAGCTATATAAGAGTCTAGTCTTTCAGTCGGTATTAAATATACCGCAAAAAACCTACAGTACAGTCGACACACCATTAATAGAAACACTAATTTGATTGGTTGTTAATAAGCGTAATGAATGGCGAATAGAAATAAATTCACTATTTATTCATGAATTAAGTGCATAAATACAGTTGTAGTCAATCTCTCTGCCAATACACTTGAATTTCATATTTAATTCCCATTTAATGACATAATCACTACAAAGCATAGAGTATTTAATAATAAAATTATTACTATTTTTATATTTTTCAATTAAGTATTATTGAACTTCGCATTCACTGCCAGTATTGGTATAAATGAAAATCTCATTTCCTATACAATAGACTTGACTTTAGAATCATATCGACAATCAATTCCTGTTTTATTATATCAAATGAACTGAACTTTATATGAATTTCTCATTCTCTCTCTCTCTCTCTCTCTCTCTCTCTCTCCCTATCCCTATCCCTCTCCCAATTGAATTAGTATAGATTGGCAATCATGTGCCCCAACATTCTTCATAATCATCTGACAGACATACAACTGTACAGTGTATTTGTGCACAAGTAGTTTCGTCGACTCCATTCATCGCAATCATATTCACATTCATTCAATCATTTCAGACGATATAAGCGCTCAATAGCTTCAAAGTGCGCGCAACAGGTCTTCAACACGACTGACAGCAGACAAAAGTAATACTTTATTTTCAATTATATTTATGAAATATTTTTCTCTATTTTTTTTATTATTATTTTTATTTCTTCTTCTTCTCTGTGAACCCGAAATTCTTATTGCAATTACAATAGAATCTCATTATAAACATATAAAATAATCATTTAATAGCCATAAATGGTTTAAGCCGTGTCCTTACGATTAGAGCAACAGAGTTACGGCTTGCGAACTGATTTGAAAGTTAGATTTTGTTCAGATATTCACAATCAAACGTCTAAATGATAAATATTTTTGGTGGACACAGACCGTTTGTTTATACCACAAAATCTCTTAACCCTCTCAATTCAAATATTCAATAAGACCCCAATAGATCATTCGGTAGAGTACTTGCACATCAACTGTAGGACTGGAGTTCGAGCCCTTGCGAAGTCATATGCGGCGTTTCGAAATGGCCTAGCAATATTTTGTGTTGTCTCACTTATGTTCTACTATTTTTACTTATTATTAATCACTCCTGAAATATACGGGGGTTAGTGTCTGGAAATGTTATCCATTTAGTTCTCAAAACAGTAACTCTTTTAACCTTGCTTTATATAAGCCTTGTTTAATATGGATTTTACACGAATGCTGTCATAATATAAATACTTTTCTCTACGTATTGCTGAATATTTCAGATTCTAAATCAGGTTGCTCAGTTATCAATGCAAAATAGTTACTCAATGAAATATTAAGACCACATGTAATCTGACATATGATTCACACATTAGAAAAATACTCGGAATAGACTCATTTGATTAGATCAGGTGAATGACAGTCTATTTATTTATTGCGCAATTATTTCTATATTATCTACAGTATCCCAGATAATGAGCCAGATCAAATGATATCTGCATTTTTTTCTATCAATGTGCGAACTATTCGGCTGACTATCCTTTTAGTTGAAACTAGTTTTCATGAAGTCATTTGAAGTGGCCGTCTGTCCATATAAACAAGGTAGCATGCCCATTATGCCCATTCAGCCTATCCAGCTATAATTGACCTTTTTTATTATCGCAAAATTACATTGTATTTCACAAATTCGTGAGCAGTTATCAAAAGAATTACAATTTTTTAAGTTATTATATGAATCTCATAAAACATAATAATTGAACCCAAATGTGAATAACTGGACATTTGTTGCTATAATAACATATGTTTTCGTAATTTCCTTACATTTTATTTCTTTCGGAATTATTGTTCTTTACTTTTGTTCACGAATTCAAATGAAAATATTTATGAATTTTTAGACTATTTTTATGGCAAATGATTTCAATGAAGTCATTTTTCAATTTAGATTAGTTAGAATATAAATTTCAAATTATCAGTGTTAAAATTGCCTGTCGTAAAGTTATTACTCTACCATGGCCATTCTGAGTGGCTCCGAAATTTGAACCTACGATGAAATAGTCGAGTAATTCCTATAATATGATCTCGTTAGCGATATCCGGATTAGTTCTGCATTTTTTTGCTACAAATTTTATCTTGATTATTCAATTGATGCTACGGAATGCAGATTTCATTCATAGACAAAGTTATAAATAATTCAAAAAATTTCTCTTTATTTGAACCGAAAATCCTATTTATCTTATAAATGGAATATTAGATAATTTTTTATTTTTATCTATAATTTTCTAATATTTCTCTATTCATCCAAATATAAATTCACCTCTCATTCAATTTTCGACTAAAAAAATAATTTGCTTAAAAATCTTCTACAAAATAATTCAAATGTTTTTTTGTCTCAAAACGTGTTTCGAAGGAAAAACTAATTCAAGAAAAAATAAAAATAAATTTATTGGATATTTATGCTTAAAATTCAAATATTTTCTTAAAATTATTTTATACTGAAGTGAATTCTTTAGATAATTATTTGGGAATACTCTTCACATAATTATTAATAAATTACTTTTATTTTTTAGTTTTATCAGTTAAATAGCTTAGAGTTTAAATCCATTTTCAATTATTTTCAAAGCATTTTATTTATTACTTTATTTTGTATTTTAGAAGTTTTTCTGAAGAATTTGTTCAAATATTCAAGTTATTAATGATGTCATAATCAATAGATATTTCGATTGTTTGCATCGAAAAGTATTTTTTCATATCATTTTGATTTTAAATTTAATCTTGCTAAAATTATGCTTCAACTACAATTGAATGATACAATTGAAATGATTCGGCTTAAATGTATACAGATTTTAAAATTCAATTCAAAGAGATATCAACCTAGAATAATAGACCAACCTAGTAAATATTTCCAAATCCCAGCTATATTGTAATCAATCTGAATTAAAATCGCTTTATTTCACAATAGTTTCTCAATAATATTCATTTCATTTCACTCCAGATTTCAGAATAAAAATTATAATTATTTACGAATTTTTTTAAAAAAAAAGTTTCGAAATATATATATATTTTAAAATTAATATAATTTTCTACAATTATGAAATCCTATCTATTATTCTCTGATGTTTTCTCAATTATTATTAACTCTTAACTAAATTTATTTATATTTGATTTTTTTTATCAGATCTGTTGAGTCTTTTATTTATTTCTTCTCTCATTCGATATTATATTTCAGAAACGAATTTTCACATAATCATTAATTAGAGATGTGCAAGCTCACATAATTCAAATGGGTTACTGATTACTTTAATTATAAATCAAGGCCTTATGTGCACTAATAAGCGTCAAAACCAGATAATTCCGAAGCTCAATAATTGTAGCAAGTTTATTGTAGCTAAATTCGATTATTTTCTGTCAATACACATACCTTGCGCGTCATTTGAATTAATGCTTTCTCTAAAAAATGTTTTTAGAATTGGAGCCAAAATGATATCAATCGGTACGACGACAGACAAACTGAAGACTAGGTTTTTGATCCGTCGCTCGCTTTCTATGACTATAACCAAAATACTCATAAAAATAAAGCCAAACATTCATTCATTCATTCCTTTTTCACTGATTTCTTATATTTTTTTATAGAAAAAACTAAATCAGAAAATATTAGACAACTCTTAATAACATACATATAATTCGTATTAAAAAAAAAGAGTAAAAATAGAAATAAGTTTTTATTTTTTTTTCTTAAAAAAAAAATACTATTTTTAGCATAAAATTCAATGAAAATCAAATACTGATTATAAGAATTCACTTTATTTTATAATTCTATTCAACTCATAATCCTTTCTAAGAATATTCTTTATATTTACAGATTATTCTTATATAAGAATTCTAAAGATTCGACTCCACTGTCAATATCTAATAACTTGTTTTTATCGCTTAAAATAATAAACTTATACCGAAAATAACTCAATGACCTTTGATCTTTTCAAAATCAAAATCAAAATCAATGCTCTCTCTATCTCCCTCTCTCTCTCTCTCTCTCTCCTCTCTCTCTCTCTCTCTCCTCACTCTCTATTGTTATATGAGATATAATAAAAATGTACTCAAAATACCATTTATTATATATTAATTTCTAAGTTTATATGTCTTACTCTAAGATATATTTTTCTAGTTCTCTATAAATACTTTGTTTGTTCGCATTTAGTTGTAATAAAATAGTTAATTCACAAATAGCAGAGGTCGGCAAAGATTCGTCAATTGGGCTAACGTTAATTTGATACCCTGCTAATAATTATAGCTTGCTTAATTTTATACAAATAAGTTGAGTTTTAGTTATTTTAATTATTTTTACGAATATTTTTTCAAATCTGTTGTTCTGATTCTGATTAACCAGAAATGCCGGATATTGATTAACCCCGAGCTCCTGGTTAGTTGCCCATCCCTGGATTATGAGTAATAACCAAATGATATAAAAAGTGCATGGCTTACAATAAGAAAGGAAGTCATAGATGAAATAGAATTTAGAGATAATTGAAATTATTTCTATTGAATCCTACGTTCAATCTTATGATTGTGCAATCAATTATCAATCCATTACCTTTCTCAATTACCTTTCTTCAGTTATGATTAATATTATAACCAAATCGAGCGCTGCTTATCATTACGTATACGAAAACAATATTCTGAAATAATATGAATTGAATGAATACACCCCCCCTTGCACATTCCAGTTCAGTATAATAGAGCTTAAAATAGAGTTTCATAACAATTATTAATTTCTTAAACATTGAATAGAGTTTTTACAAATGCATACACAGAAGAGGGAAAATTCAAATAAATTTCAATAAAAAATTACTCTTGATACTTATGATTTTGGTTAAACCATAATTTTAACCCCGTTCATTTGTTCAAAAATCAAAAGTTAAAATGTGTAACAATTATCGTACAATTAAAAAGTAGTTTACTTTTTAAAAAAAATCACTCAATATTACCATTGGTTTATCAGTAAGTTTTGTTAGCTATGTTATTTTTTATCAACGAGTATCAATAATATACCCAACTTGAAATATACAATGAAATATACTTGAAATATATTATATGAATACAATGGGATCTATTCCTGAATCTATTTTAATAGTTATTAATGAATACATATTTTTTGGCATAATTTAAATTCATTTTATATTAGTTTTGTTCATATATTCTGTTTGTCTTTAAATAAAGTCTATTCCGATGTCTGAAACAGAAATACAGACATAGAGTATAAAGAATAATATCATACGAATCCATATTTATTAATATTTGTCTGAATTTTATGGCATAAGTTGGTTGAATGCGCCGCCAATTATATATTTCAATTGAATTGTGATTTGATTTTCCGACTGCTCTCTCCCACTAACTAACCCAAAGTTCATCAAACTCTTTGTGAGTGCGCCATAAGTTTACTTTTTATGTATTTTATTCTGCACTCAGATATAGAGGTTTTTACGAGAATTTGTTGGAAAATTATTTTATACTTTAAATTAGAAATTATTTTTATCCAAATTTTAGACCTTTTTTCGATTAATTCTCACTCTCTGTATGTCTTTCTGTTGTCTGTTCTGATTATGTTTAGGAAAACATGTTTAACACATAAATCAATGACTGAAAGCAACAGATCTTTTATGTATCAAAAATATAATTATTTGTTCATAATATTGTGTTCTGTTCGGTGCCATCCATGCCATCCATGCCATCCATTGTTTCGTTAAATGTCAGCTATGCTCAAAATTATTGTCTGCTCTTATAATAGCTATTCATAATAACTATCACTCAAACTCTCTTTCTCTCCCTTTCCCTTCCATTCCTCTCTCCCTTAATTGCGATCTATTTTTTATTCAGTTATTATAATCTTTTCTCTCGTTTGTTATCTCCAACTAATGTCCGACTGTTTTCATCTCCAGCTCTGATATTATATTTTTACTCCAGGGATGCGGAAAGTAGAATGTCATGGACTCAAAATCCAAATTCATTTTCTAATATTTATTTAGCTAGAATATCCTAGAAATGTTGACCATGCTCATACTAATTAAAATTCATAAATTGTTATTCAGTTAAAAAGATTGAAAGATTGCAACATATTTGACGCCGGGGTTATCTGTTGAGAAGTTTAGATAATCAATGTGGATACTTGAATCTTATCTAATCGATAGCCAAGAAAATAGGTTAACAAACAATAAACTGATAAATGTCTAACGATTAGAGAGAGTTACAAAATATTTATAAAACTGATTATTCATAAGACATATTTCGCAACATGTCATCCAATTTATATTGTAAGAGCAAGGAGCATTATATTTTAAATAGCCAGTTCACTTGTATATGCATCTCTGTATTGTAAGCGTCAATACTTAACGCCTACATTAGCTGTAGTACTGTAGTAGTGCTCATGTATTCAAAGGCAGTTCGGCTGATATTTTCTTTTTAACTTTATATCGCTTTACATCAGTTACTCTCCAAAGCCGATGAATGAGTGAAGAATTTTTGCTCAAATACTTTGACTCCAACTTAAGACAGATATACTGTGTTGAACACCTAAGAGGGACGGATAGGGACAAGTTTTTTTGTGCATTTATTACTGATGTGAAAAATTGTTTACTCAAATAAATACTTATTTTTCGTCTTCAAAATATTTTCCAGTATTTGTTGTTTTTCTTTACTCACAATTAGACAACAAAAGTGTTTAACATTTTCTTTACATTTTTCTCATTGTTTATTATTCCGTATTCTATGCCAGAGATGAATATCAATGAGAATTCCAGTGCTCAGAATAGTTGTCCAAATAATAATCATTTTTATAATAGTTTTCATTTATATTTATAATTATATTCAAATGAAAACTATAAATGAATTCACTATATATTGAAATATGAATTATTCTGTTTATAATGAACTAACAGCCAGTACTGACAGTCAGGCGACTGAGCCTTATATTCTGCGCAATAGAAATGCTGTGTTTTTAATACATTATATATTTTTAAGTGTAATTCAATATTATTATGTTTACAATCATTACATCTCTACTGCGTTGTGTGCATCACATCAGTCAGAGTTAGAGAAGAGTAGAGAAAAAATTTTCTTTTTTATAGAAATTTTTTGTGTGTGAGTACTGTTAGTACTGTTGTGACTATTTTTATTATTATACAATATATACAGTACTGTATATTAGCGTACAGTACAGTACATACAATCATGTGATGTCGTACTTCTCTCTACTCTTCCCTTCACTATATTCTCTACACATTCTCAAAACAAACTGTGTTTAGGAAGAAGTCTAATATTGTTTGTATATTTCTATCTCTCTGTCTGTCTCTGTCTCTTAACTGTTGTGTTTGTGTTTAGCATTGGTTACGAATGAGACGCACTTTTTTGCAGTCTATTTAATAACTGAATAAATTTTGTCTCTCTTTTCTGTTGCAATCATTATTGTTATTCTGTTCAGCATTTCATACAGAAAATTGCTTTTAACTGATATTCAATCGCAATATATGTTATTCACTGTCTGTCTCCCATTCAACGCAATCTCATTTAATACTCTTCACTATTACAGCAATTATTGTGTTTGTTATTCATTACAGTATATTCAATGCTATTTATTATTATTGTTGTTATTATTTTAGTGATTGGATTCTGAACTTTATATTTGGATTTTGTTATACATTTTTTTTATTCTGCTTTATATTCTGTGATATATTTTATTTTACTATAATCTCATATTTCTTATACTTTATGTATGTTTTGGATTCTTCTTCAGCTCTGGATATAAACAGAATATTTTTTTTACCCTTTAATTGATGTCATATTAAATATATATTTAATTTCTTTTTATGATTTATATTCCGTATAAAAAAAATTCTTTTCTGATTAATCTTTTGCTTTTGAAAATGAAATTAAAATATTTTTATGAAAATTTGATTTTAATCTTTAGATTTATAATTAAATTTTATTTTCAAATTAATTATTTAATTAAATACTAATTTATCATTTGTTATATGGAATTAAGTTTTAATATTAATACAAAAAATGCGGTTTTAAATGTCTTTCCTTATAATTCTCGTTTAATTTTACATTTATTCAACTCTTTTATACAGATTTCATGAAAACGCCAAAGAATTTCTTGACTCAACTCTTCTCCAACTTTTACTTCTCAACCCTTTCTATCGGACGAAGCAATTAAAGAGGTTTTTGAACTGAATTCAAGAGCAAAAGAATGTCCCGAAAGAGTTGAAAGGTTTGATAATTTGATATTTTTTATACATTTTTACGTTCAAAAGGTATGAACTCTTCGATAATCAGTTTCAGAAAGAATTTGATCTTTATTTGAACGCAAAAATGAAAGAATTTTATCATTTTTTATGTCTCAATATACCTTTTGAAAGCTTTTTGTTTTTTATTTTTAACAATTAATAAAGGTAAAAATATTAAGCAAAATACACTCAGCCAGGGATGAAGCCAGGGATGAGGCCAGGGATGTTCAATTCAGCTTGTCTAATATAAAAAATCTAAATACTCTAGTACATCAATTTTCTCATAGCCTATCAACCTAGTACTTTTTTACTAAGGTGTTCATTTTGAATTAATCTAGTAATTAGCTAGTTACAAATAGCTGCTGGTGTATTTTAATAAAATAAGCCTGGTAATTTCCTGCCAATAGTTTGTTTCATCTTTATACTTGAATTTGCACATCTCTGCCTTAAATATCATTTTCTTTTTCTTTTATTATTTTTTGGGCTAATATTTCTCTGATATTAGAGTAGAATTTCATTTAATTAATATAAAATAAATTGTTTGCCTTTAAGGCATAATTATCTATTAGTTTGTTCACTAATATCTATCGCTTTTTCCATAATTTTTGTTTAATTTTTGACAATTTTTTATTGGAAATAATTTTTTAATCATTTATTTCTGATTTATTTTTATTTTTCAAAAATGTTTTTTTAATGTAAAAGATATTTAAATGTCTAATAAACATATAAATGGGTACTTATTATCAAGTTAAGTTTAAAAATTATACTTCATTTGCTCATTAAAATGCATACAAAAAGAATTTTCGTAAATAATCCCAATTTTCTAATTATTTTTCTGTATTTAACTTATAATTTATGAGTTCATGAAATTATCAGTTGAGCTTAATCAAACAAGTCACACTTTCTTAGCTTGCTCATTTTAATTACTACTTGCGTCAATCTACTCGACTACTGCAATGTGAACCAGCAATAAAAAGATTTCAAATCTAACGTTTATTAATATTAGCCCTTGATAATCGAATATTGAACTCTTGTATAATTGACACTGATCAGCAATGGTCGATCAACTATCGCTCGATCGACTAATGCATAGTTAATGTTCATAAAAATTATAGCAATTCATAGATTCCGTGTCGATATTAACCGCTAGATTGGACTTATTTTTATATTTTTGTAGTCTATTATTGGCTAAAATAGTTAGAGTTATTTAAACCTCTGATCAGACACTTGTCATTCATTATTAAAATTATTCTCAATCTTATGATTATCTAATTTATGAGGTCTTTACCCAAAAAAAAGTTTACGCAAGACATAATTAATTGCGGGATTAGTTTTAAAAAGTAAACTCAAATTCATTATACAATACGGTTATACAAAAACATCAAAATGTTTGCCAAAAAAAAGTTACCAAAAAATAAAATAAAAAGTTAAGAAAAATCGGTTAACGATTCATAAGAAAAATCAAATGATTTTTGTGTGAAAAACAGAACTGAAAAACAAATTAATATATATTTGTCTGACGTATAATCCATTTGCGAGAACCCGATTGACATTTATAGCTATACTTTAAGTGATTATATAAATAGCGGATAAAAACTAATATTCACTTTAAGACTAATAGAAATTCTTATTTATTTTTAATTCAATAATTTATATGCTTTTTAAGTCTTAATTCTTTATATAATTCTAATAATTATTTTTCTATTGAAATCTTGAGCTATCGATGAATGACTCGAATGACAGTAGAAATCATTTCGAGTCCTAAATAGTTGAAAATTATAGTCATTTTTGTTTCTATTTTCAAAACTCAATTCTTCTTCTGTTCTGTTCTCCTCTTTATTGTACCTCTGGTGCATCCAAAGAGGAAGCACTTGTGTGAGTGTCAAATCCTTGTCTGACTTTACTTTCTCTGTGGGTTTGACTTATGTTTCCCGTCAGTCAGTCTCTGAATAACTGGTATGAAGTGCTCATCACATCTCTTATCCATTCACTCATCCATTAATTCACTTCTTCTGAGTCTTCTATTGCATAATAAACTAAAAGACTGTCTCTTTCACTATTGGGGTGTCTTTTCGGTACAAAAATGTGCTCAAAAATCACATAAATATTATCGATATTCCGGTCAATGCTTCTCATTGTCCTCTCATTCGCGTAACACATGTAAAGTAAAAAAAATATTTTCAATATTTCTTTTCGGGCCGACAGTATCGCAGTCTTTGTTAAAAAAAAATTTTTTTCTTTTGAAATGTAGATAAAAATATTTTGAAAAATCCGAATAAGAGCTGACAAATTGATTGATAAATTGTGCTTGGATCAGTTTTTTTCTTCTTGAAATAAACCCTTCAGTGTTTGGGTTAAATTTTTTGCATTGTTTTCATTTCTAATGAATACTTTTTGCTAAATTTCGTACAGATATTTGAAGTTATCAATGTATGTTAGGTTTATTTTGTTAACAAAAAAATAGTTATAAATTATAATATGAATTGTTTTTTTGTGAAACATTATATCAATTCGTTTCTGACTATAATATAATTTTATAATAAAATTCAATGAAAAACATATTCCGTAAAGAATGTAAAATAAATGCAGAAAAATATATATTCGTACAAAATATGTACAAAACAAATATATAAATAAATAAATAAACAGAAAAACACTCCAAAGTAAATAGTGTTGACTACGGAATGATAATTCATTGACTCTAACACTAACTGAGAGATAAAATTAAAAGAATTTTCTCAATGAGTGAACTGAAAGACAAAAACGAGTATATTATATAATAGAGACAAATATGAAATAATAATAAGTACTGAAAAAAGTCAATATATTTCTGGTCTATTCATAAATAATTTAATATACGGTATATTTTTTGCATAACTATTTATAGTAGTTATTAATCCATTAATACTATTCATATATATCACTAAATATTCTCGCATTTAATATATGTATAATCTCTGCTGTAATGAAGTTATCTTGTATTGAATATAAGCAGACTATTTATATCCAGTCCAAACCAGTTATAGTAGACATTATTTTATATAGTAATAATTTATACTGTATAATTTTAAAGTTAAGATTCTTCAGAAGAATTTCATTCAAAACTATCTGAAAATTGAATTTTTATTTTTATTTATTTCTTATTTATTCGCTCTTTAAATGAATTCCGTTTATCGTAATTGAAAGAAATTTTTCTTATTTTATGAAAAGTTAAACAAAAAATAGCATAAAATTTATTGAATAAGTTTAGTAATATATTTGAGTTCATATATTTTCCTTAATATCAATATATTTTTTAGCTTCAAAATTATATTTTTAGATAAATATATTGATATTCATCTGAAATATTACAATCTGTTTCCTGTCTTAGTTTTTAAGAAAGAATTTGTCGACTCTTTATATTACTTAAGGAATAGATAAATAAAATTATTTTTATTCCTTATTATGTTTTATTAGCGAAACATAAGTAATAAAATAATTGTCGAATACATACGAAATAATTTGTTACAAAACGCATATAAACACAAAAATTGTTATCATTTGTTAAGAGACAGTGAGAAGTGTAATATAAAGTATATAATGATAACTATTATTGTATAATCAAACTTAAGGTCAATAGCTTTTTCTCGCACATCATAAGCTCATAGTTAGCACATTAGGCCTCAAAGTTCAGACAAGTTTTTTGTTCCTACAGTTCTATACACACACTGTATATCACTTGTACTCAATTCACATTTGGTGTCAGACTCATGAGGAATATCCACAATTGAGACACAAATAAAAGGAACTACCTTATTTTTCAATTATCATTATATAAATTAAGTAGTTGGAAAAGTATGCAGGTCAGCTTTTCAAATGTTTTTTTTATAAAGAGTAAAATTATTATTCTTAGAAAATCCATAAAATGCACCTATTATTGTACTAGGTCTTTCTGAATTAGGTGAGCTTGTTTTGGCTATTGTCTCATATGTTATGGATGACAGACCGCAAAAAACCCTCGTGTTTTCATTGAATCCAGGTGTCATCATTTAAAACAGACTACCTTTGTTGTTGTACTGCACAAGACTTAAACTTCCTAGAATAATTAACAATATAGCATCATGATTATTTTATTATTCTCTGTAAAATTAACTCGACTATAATTTTATTTCTACAAAAAAAAATCCATCTATTAATTGAGTTTAGTTGTCTGCAACTTTTCAGCCACCCTATCCCCCCGTTGTCACCCGAATCTGACCATTCCTTTACTTTTTTTTAGTTAACTGTGTTTTTGTACTAAAAAAATGATAAACAGATATGAAATAAGTGTTTTATCTTTAGATTACTTTTTTATTTCAATAATTTCAATATGAAATTCATACATAAACTGATTGTACGGCCAATTATAGCACTGTTTGGATTAGATTTAATAAATTTTTGCTTTTAACACATTTTTTCCGTTTATTTCATATTAATATTTTCATTGAATTAGAAAAGTCTAATCAGTTGTAGCGAATGTTTAACACATTTTTTAATACTTAATATTATATAAAAAGCTATCAATTTTTTATCTGAATTTATTTTTATATCAGTATATAGTACTGTATAAGTAAAAAATTATGTGTCTTAAGCGGATGTCTTGTATATTTTACACTGTATTTCCTGATTTTTATTTTCTTGTTTAGCATTTCTATATCATATTTGATATCAACTTTGAGAACATTTCGTTATTATTTACATAATTAATAATTTTTATTTTTCAATAAACACAATTCAGAATTTTTAACCAAAAATATAAATTGTGTTAAATCTATGTTTTTTGTTTTCTTATCAGATTGAATGATAGAATTCTTCTACTTTTGAAAAATGTTCAAAACTTAATAAATTTCGCAAAAAATTAGCCAAAATTTATGTTTAAAACTGTTTATTCGAGACTTAAATTCAATATATTTTAAGGCAATTATCAGTTTTTTTGTTGAAAGTATAATAAACTGATTATAAATTAATGACTGAAACTTCACCAGAGATGAGGAAAGACTTAGGGCTAACAATCAAATAGACCCAGAGGTATTCATTAGCAATTGGCCTATTGTTATAAATCATTCAAATGTTTGGGCTTCGGGTCACATCTGAGGATAAATTCAATAAATGTGTGGGTATTTTGATAATTTATAAGACTAGGGCACTTTGAATATGCCTCCCTTTCAGAATCCCTGCACATAATTTGGAATTCTTTATATAAGGCTAACAAAAGAGTGATTCTGTTGTCTGCAAAGTATGTGACCTCAAGTGAACTCTCTATAAATTGATAGCAAACGAGAGACGAAGAAGAAGAAGAAAAACGAATTAAACATTATTTTATGCAAACTTTATATTCAATGCACACAAGGATTATATCATAGATCAAAGTTAACAGAAGTGCAGATAAAATGTTTCTCAAAAAATAGTGTGAAAACAGAGTAAAATAGAGAGAAAAGTCGAACAATAAGTCGATTATAAAGACTTTATAGACAAAAGACTACTGTTTTGGATGAAATCCATATAAAAAATATATACAAATTATGTCTGACTTTATATATATTTCACTGAATTAGCGTTTAGTTTTTGAATTGTCTATTCATCTCATTAATTGTGATTTACAGTTAAGACAAGTGTTTTAATAGTTAATTAACATTTTTTTATTTCAAAAATCCTTTATTCTTAATATTAAGCGAAACTATATTTTTTACTATGGCTTGTAATGTAGTCATGTGAGGCTCACGAGCCCATTGCCGAGCACACAGACTAAAGCTGAGTTGGCTCGAGCCCCCTCCCTATCATCATGTGCTTATCGCATGTAAATTACATGATTCTGACGCCGATTAGACGTCAATGATTCCACTGTTTCTTTGCTTTTGCTTCGACTGATTTCATGGAGACAGTGATCTTCAAAAATATATCCGATGTATAAATATTATAAAGAAAAATAAACCCTTTTTTCCTATCTTTTTGAGCTATCATTTTTGCGCTTTTGCACTCATGAGAGCTATAATTATCATTAAAAATATTGTAGTGAAGTGTGTGTTACGAATATAATAGTACTTATAGTTTAAATTCTATTGTATTTTCTTTTTAGTATTCAGTCTAGTATTTTGAACTCTTTTTTCATACAGAATAGTCTGCAATACTGTAGTAATGCATAACAATTGCAATACAAATATGTTTTTATTTCACATCCAGTGCCTGCGCTAACGGTTCGCACAATCGCTCAGTCGATTCAAAAGGCTATTCAGAATAATACTAATTGTTTTTGTGATGAATTTTCTGATTAATTTTGGGAAGATTTCTCTCGCACTCTAATTAATCATAATTAATGCACAATTATTTTGTAATCCGTCATATTTTTAAGCAGCTGTGAACGCCCCCTTTAGTCGGGGTGTTTCAGGGGCAAGCCCTTGTGTTTCCACTTGCTAGTTAGATCAGACTGGTAAGTGGCTATTCGGTGACCTCTGACCTCAGGCCTATTCGTTATATTTAATGTATAGGTCCTTTTAGTTTAAACTGATTTGTATTCATTTTGGGTCTAATTATGAATATATTATTTTATTTTTATTTTATTTTATTTATTCTATCAATTCATGTGATATCATATAAAGCTATTATTGAAGACTGGATACGCTCTGTTTGAATTGATCTCTCTATTGATCTGTTTTTATATTAATTAGTTTTATTAATTCATGAAATGCATTCATTTATTTTCACTAATTGATTCAGTATATATTATTATTTTTTTGTTATGATTACTATTGGTTTAATGTCTTTATTGAAAAATATTTTACTTTTTTTTAATACTTTTTTTCGCATAAAATATTTGATAAATAAATTATACATATTTTTAGACCAGAATTACTATATTTTAATAAGTTATTTATGAGAACCACTTCTGTTATAAAACTGAATTGCATTCGATTTTATTGCTCAAAATTTATTGCCTGGATATTAATTTTATGGGGAATTCCTTTATTATACTTTTAGCCTCAGTTGCATTCAATAATATTCTCAAAATTCAATTGAAAATTCATCTTAATTTGAAAAAATCTTTCATTCATCTAATAAATATGAGCCGACATATTTGACAATTGGCACTTGCTTATAATCCTATTCCAACTGTCTCCAATATATATAATTGTGCTGACCTGTATAACATTAAAATAACTGATTATTTAACAATTTATTCTCAACTTCTAGTCTGTCTATGAAATGGAGAGAAATATCTGAATAAATATTCTCATAAAAAAATAGTAACCGAGATATAAGACACATCAAAATGAAGATAATTTAATTCGCAAACATAATTGAGTAGTGATTAAACTCCTATTAAATAGTGATTGAGAGGGAGAGTAGAGGACAAAAATATATTTTCCCATAACTGATAAGTATATAAAATATGATAAAAAAAAGAGCGAATGAATAAAGAAATTCCTCAATAATTATATTTTATTGACTTATTTGTATTGATTAATATAAATCGATTAGTAATCAAAAGAAAAAAAAGTGAAACAAAAATTGTGAGAAAATAAAATTAGCTTTATATCAATATATATAAATATAATCTTGATATACTATTATTCACTCTATCCGTATGATAAGTGTTGCTATTTTTAATGCCATTTAGAAATGCATATAAAATAAATAAATATCTAATAATTTAACTGTTCTTTTGTGTAATCATATAATTATTGGCTATTTTAGTGACTATTTTCCTGTAAAATACTGTTTAGTATAAACTTAAGTAAGCATTAAATACCGGCAGTTGTATCGCAAGAATCATACAATCATTACTTGTCTGTCATTTAAGGCAAACATTTTCATTATTGAATACACTCGAAGCCGCTAATAATTAGCACCGCGATCATATCATGACTAAGCTTAATACGGTTGAAAAATTAGCCATCATACTTATACAGTCTGCTCCATAAGTAATACTTCAGATAATGTGGTAAAATATATAAAGTGAGCCATGTTATTAATTTTGAGAAATGAACATTTGTTTCATTAAAATGCACTTCTTTTAAAACTGAAACTTTTCGACAATTTTAGTGTTACTTTTGAGACACTGTTATCTCACTTGTATTAGATTAGAAAAAGATACAAGGGCGCCAATATTTCTTTAATTACATGGCTTTAAGCAAGCTTATTTGAATTTGTTGTCAAAATTTTCACAATTAATTGATATCTGTTGACACTGAATGTCCAGGCTTTGAGTTTAATCAATGTAAAATATATATTGATAAAAGCAACATGCATACTCTATAATTAATTTCTATAAAATTCTTAACCCGGATCAGACTGTATATAGTGGTGGTGTATTGAATCATCAGCCGTACTCTGTAGACACACATATCAGGCGCCACTTATTATCACTAAAATTATATTAATTTCAATTTCTTTATCATTTTTCTGCTTCACTCGAATATATATTTATATAATTATATATTTTCTTATTTTCCAAATAAAAATTATTAATACTTTTTCTTTATTTTTAGTATCAATTAAGTCAGTCTTTTAGTAACAATTAAGTAGTACTTAAAATAATTTTGTTTTCATTATTCAATTATTTTTGTTTTTGCTTTTTCTTAACCTTTTTCTTGGAATTGTACGCAAATTAATGCAAAACAGAATTTGTGGCTATTTATCAAAAATTGAAGCTTTTATTCGATATTTAAAAATTAAAATTTATTATACGTTTGAAAACTTATTTTTTTCTGAAAGACATTGAGATTTAAGTGAATATAATATTTTTTTTCGTTGAAAATAATTTTTTTATTTGTGGTTTTTTGTGTTTATTCCGTAAAGTATTTAATATTAAAATATTTTTATGATTTATAAGCTTTTATTTCGAAATTATTTTTTTATTTTTATTTTCTTTGTTTTTTCGTTGCCTTTTGTTTTACTGATATTTATTTCATTAGTTTTTAAATAATTTTCACTTAAATCATGATTTTATGGTTTTCTTTGTAATAAACAATTCAAAAGTTTATTTTTCATAATTCATATTATTATAAAATACTGTACGAGCTATGGGTGCTCTTCAGCACTGACTGATATATAGCCTATTTAGTGAAATGCGGACCAAACTGTGCCACATATCAGAAGATCTAACGATTCGGATAAGAGCTATGAAAATAGTTTTGAACTAAAGATAAGAAGTTTTGAGAACAATATTTTGTAAGTAAACTGATATCAGAATTATATACATTTTTTCTATACTTTTAAATGTTTTTTATAAAAAAAATTAATTATAAATAATTTTTTTTGTTTTTTCCAATTCTTATCAAATGTTTTATCTTAAGTGTTAATACGATTTTTGTTAATTTTCTTTTAATTTTTCGCACTTTTCTTTTGGAATATATATATTTTCTGTTAATTTCTTTCTGTTTTTATTATTTTTTTTCAATTCAAATCATGGTTTTCACGAAAATATAATTATTCTTTTGTTTTCTGTTGCGGAAAATCATTTCTTTCAATAACTTTATTATAATAATTAATTTCTTTATTGAAATGCATATAATTCTACAGAATTAGTGCAAAAAATAACATAAAAATTATATATATTTTTTTATGTTCGCAATGAATTTTTTAGTACAAAATTATTATTATTTCGCTTTTTTCTCCAAAATTTCTGTTTAGAAAATAAATTGCTTTTCCGAAAGAGTCAGTCAGTTATATCTGCAGAAAATAAATGTATAATTAAATTGAAAGCTTAAACACAACTAAAAAAAATAACTGGAAATATAGGGAAAGATATTATAACAGAATATTCTTTTACAGTACTGTTATGTGAGTTCTTCACTCATATTGTAAATTATAGTAATAGTAATAATGTTATAAAAGTAATAATTTATTTGGATATCAATTAAATTAATTTCTTGTTTCCCAAAGAAATTAAACTAAAATTTTGTGCAAAAATATATATAAAAAGACCTTATATTTAGTGTGTTTTGTGAAAAGCATATATATATTTAATTCAATTTAATTCATTTTCTACGAAATTATGTGAAAACCTAACAATTTGTGAAAATCATAGTTAAAAATATAATTAGGTTTTAAAAAAATATTATTCTTACAGTATGTGTGAAAACTTGTCTATCAATCACTTTAATGGCAAGATTTTCACAACTAATCAATTATTAAAGGCTTTGAAGTCCAGTATTTAAAATCAAATTTATATTATTTTTACTATCAATTATTTAATTATAATGTTTTATACCTTGGACACTGTGTGAAAATCAAAATGCTAATTTTGTTGGACTTTATTCTAACTGTGATTTTTCATTCATTCATTCACTTTATATACTTTTTTTTGTGTGAAAATTATTGCATCCGTTTGTTTGAAAAGATTTATTTTTACTCATTAGTAGTGTATTTGCACTTAAAATAATTCTATATTTAAAATATAGTTTAGTTTAATTGCATATATAGACAGATAGATTGAGAATAGAGTTTAGTTTAGTCTCCCATATAATTATAGTCAGCTTTTTCTCTCATATTATTTATTATTATTTGTTTGCATTTAAAATTATTTGACGTGAATTTAGAATACATTCAATCATTTTGAATGATATAAATGGGATTTAACTGTAGTTTTGTTTTGCACTGCAATACACTAGAATAGGACCTGTACTCGATTTTTAAGTGAACTCAATTATGTAATATAAAGCTAATTATTGTAATTAGAAAACCAGACATTAAAGTGAATAGATTTTTATGTATGACTACTACCTATTAATTAACTCGACAGTATTGAAATTGAATATACAATTGAACTTGCTTAAAATCTTTTATATAGCTCCAGTGCAATACTGGCTCATTCTAATGAAATAATATTAATACTAAAAATAGATATAAATATATATTTTCCAATAAATCAAATTTCTAAGAAATTCATCTAAAAGTGTGCATAAATTCAATCAAATTTATGTATAATTAAGTTTATATAAGAGAAGGAATTGTTTTGTTTTACGTCAAACGCCATAATCTACTGGTTTTTTATAGCTTTGTTTTAATTCTTTATTTTATTTTAATTCCTTTTTCTTCTGAATATTTATATATATATAAAATATTCCGTCTTTTTCTCACAGCATATACTTTCCCAACAAAAACCCATAAAAAACTGTCTCTAAAGAAGAATTTGAATAAAGAATAAGTTTGACTAAAATTCTAATCATTAGCCGTTGAAGAGTACATAAGAGTAGCACTAATTATAATTTAAGAGACTTTGCATTCAACAGTCATTGTCTAACATCTTAATACTCGTTCACTTTTCAGTTGAAGTCTTTATACAATTTATTGTTGGCTTAAATTTCATCCAAAAATATATATAACTTATTATAAAATTCACGCAATAAGGAAAGCAAAGGTAAGTTAAGTAATGGTTTTCTCTCTTTATATTTATTTTGTAATAATGTCTTTCATATATTCTTTGAGTCAATATATATATATTCTGTGCTCACTATTAGTCATATATTTTTGAAATAGTTTCGAAACAATAATTTTTTTCTTCGATTCTTTCAGAACATTAAAAACAAAGAATAAATTTTTTATTCTCTATTCTTATATAAAAGTTTTAAAAAATATTTTTATTCTTATACTTCATTTGAATTATAACTGATTATTATTTCTCACGAATTATATTCTTAAAGACATCCAAACTATTTCATCGCTCTCTATGTGTGTGACTCTTGTCTTATGGAGAAATCGATTTATATATTCTGAGCCAAAAAAATAAAATTATTATTTTCTTAAGTAATTTATTATAAAACTTAATGAATATATATTTTTTGTTTTTTATAGTTTAAGAATAAAGAAATAGGTTTTGAAAACTTATATTATTATTCTATATATGGCTTACTATAGGACAGAACTATTAGCGTAGAGTTCACTTTCAAAAGTTAGCTTGACTACAGAATTGTGAAGAAATTAATTTGTAATTAGCATTGCGTCCACTACTCTGTCATTAATTAAATATAATTTTCTTACATTTCTTCCCAAATTTTTTTAATAGTCTTTTCAAATGATATAATTCATTAAAAAATAAGTAAAAATAAAAATTATCATTCGTTTGATGTCCTTAACTATCATTAAGAATATATAAATTTTACGATCAATAAGAATATGAATTATAGTCGAAAGCAAATAATATTTCTGTTCATTAGTTTTAAAGTTTATTTTATAGTATATTTGAATAATTATTCTCTTATTTATATTATTCTCATTGAAGATAATATTTTTCAGCAAAAGTTTTATTTTTAGAAATTGAAGTCAAATCAATATAACTGTGACTAACAATAAATTATTTATAAGTTTTTATATATAATTATAATATATATTATATGAATATATTTATAGACTAATACTGTTCGTACGGAACGAGAGAATAAATTCTTGTATTTCTTGTGCTAATCCTTATTAATGAAGTGAATAAATAGCGCCGTATGTATGGCACCAGAAGATTGAGAATTAATTTTTGTTGTTATCTATTATATAGTGATTATATGCGGTTCGAGTGTTTGTTGTGGAGTAATTCAATTCTGTAGTTTCTGTCTCATGTCACAAGAGGCAATCAATTTGCGCCTGGTGCTCAATTCTTGTGCGTGTGACAGCGGCTATAGTATTGTTCTGGTCATCCGAACGCACGTCAACACAAACTATACTTTCCAATTCAGTCGACTACACCCACATCCTCCTCGTCCTACACCTCAGTCTACAAATCGGATTTACAGCAAAATATTTACAGTATTTATAATCAATTATTTGCTCTTTAAGTGCAGATAAGTTTTAAGTTCTTATTTCAATTAAATAATTGAATATAAAAGATAGACTGAGTTTAGTGTTCATTAACTATGACTTAAAGTTAGAAATTTTTACGTTTTTATTAATCATTTTAAATATTAGATACTATTCTTTAAAATGCAAAAGAAATTATTGATTTTGATTTTGTATTAACGCAGTTATAACTTATAGGCACCAACATTGTTTTTTTCCTTGATCAGTGTATTTTACATTTGATAAGAAATATTTCTTTGAAATCATTTGAGTAAATTTGAGTCAAATGAGTCATCAAAAATTTAACCCTGCTTATATTTGGTCATATATGACTATAGGCTTTGCAGTCAATGGAAATAAGATTAGTTCAACCCTTATATCAAATCGAAATATATCTGAATTTTTAGTTAATGATTGCGAATGAATAGATTGCAGTGATTTTTCAGACGTTTCTCTAATGTCTCTGCTTAAGGACTTTTTTGTAAGTTCCTGGTTATAACCTCTAAACTGAAAGTCACTCGTGAAAGGGTTATAATATTTTCATTATTATTTTAGTTATGGGTAAGTTTTTATTTTTGTTTTTTAATTAATCAATTAATTAATTACGAATTATTTCGACCGAGATACTTTATTAGGCAGCTTTTTTCAATTGTATGTTGGGTACATTTGACGCTTATATAATATAATTAAAGTGTTTATGAATTTCTAAACTTCCTATAATTAAAATAATACGTAAAACATATGATTTTCTATATTTTATTTCTTAATTTTATTCGATATTCACATCATTTGACTGTTGTTTAAAGAAATAACAATACTTTTGACGCTCGGCTGTAATCCAAGTACTATAGCGTCAAATAATATATGCAATTATTTTTTCTGATTTTTTTATAACAATTTATATTCTTTTGATTCTTATTAAAATTTTTGTTTTAATTCAATTAATTAATAATGAATCAAGTACGAATCAGTAGATCGAGGTGGTGCTAAGCAGCCTTTTTCAATTGTATGTTGACGACAATTACCGTTATTATAATTAAAGTGTTCAAAACAGTTCCTGTAATTAAAATCATACGTTCGGTAAAACATATGATTTTCTATATTTTATTTCAATGTTCACATCAGTTGACTGTATTTCAATACTTCTGACGTTCGGCTGTAATCCATGTACAGTAGGTGAAACAAAAGCATGTTTAAACTCGAGTCATAAGAAAGATTATAATTCTAATCCATTTTTAATTTGTTTAACATTTTCTGATTTTGCTATCAAAGAGTGATTTCTTATTCACAACAATTTCAGAAATTGATAACCAGATTCAAACCCAAACACAACTAAACTATTAAATAGATGTCAATAATATTAGTTTTCTGCTTATGTAAAGAAGACGTCTTCATTTGCACTAACAAAAAACACTTCACTAAAACTAAACTATTATTTGAAGTTTATATGACTTTTAATAAGAGTTTTCTCAAAATCTGATAAATGGATTAA
>JAQIWA010000862.1:0-24121 GCA_034693305.1 Eueremaeus valkanovi
GCGTGTATTGACGTCATAATCAATACGATATCTGTCATCAGATTCTCCGTTCAATTGTGAGAATAGTGTAAAACATAACCAATAATAAGACAACGAGACTCTGATGGGTGTTATTTCGTGACATCCTATGTAACCATTACTTGTCTCATAACTGAAGTATTCAGGCTTTACAACCCGGCAATGATTTTTCATGACTTGTTCGGGTGAATTCAAGAATTTAATCTGTTCTTTAATCGACATATTATTCAACTCATCCATCAGTTGTTCTCTCGAAGAATATGACTCAAACGGATCCAATTCTTCGCTTCTGATCCAAAATAATTTGGGCGAACAGATAGTGATTGCCGGCAATGAAACTATTGGTTCGCTTTCATACTTAACATTAGTTGTCGTCTCGTATGAAAAGTAGATTAGATTTATTTCTATCATTTGGTAAATGCATCCCAGGGTACAAATTAGATTCAATGCAAGCTTTATATTAAAATTCATTGCATTTAATATTTTTATATAAAATGAATTTTCAAAATAACTGATTGAATATAATTCTTGTGCGGAATATATAGTAATTCGACTCAATTTAAATTCAATTAAAAATATTTAAATATTTCATAAAAATGTCTGCTTTTATATGAAAACAAGTCATTGATATCAACTCAATAGTAGAACATTGCACTTCCAAGAATACACTTCCGACTATTTTGAGAACTAGTATATTTAGAATTGATTTTTTTACATATATCATTGCTTAATCTTGGTTAAAATGATTTTGAGAAATAAAAATATTATTCCAAGTTCGGACATATTATTCCAAGTACTATATGATTGCAATGAAAACTGAAATATAGCTAGTTAATCATAATAACAGGGACGTTTGACTACACCTGCATTGCGTTAAGAATAATATTTTTATTTAATTAATGTATTTATTTTTAGGGAGTTATACGACTCACGTGTCAAACGTCTTGATTAGATTGGATTTGAAAATTCGTAAACGAATTGTGTAATATAGAAGTAGCCGGACACATTACATTATTAATGCAAGTGACCCAGATTCATACGCTTTCATATGTGTAGCTCTATTATGCAAAATAACACTTATGACGTTAGTTATAGACAAATGTGCAAGGGCAGATGACCACTCCATGGGTAGTGAATGGATTTTGAGCTCAATCTATAGGAAAATTTAATTAAGTTTTAAAAACTCTTACATTCAGACTGTCATTCTGTTTAGAATAGGGATCCCCACTTGACTTTTAGTCCCCTTCTATAGACAGATCGTTTTATTTTTACGGAAATAGAGGATATAATGTGAATGAGAAGATTGACACTACAGTACTGAACAAACAATTCGTGAATACAATTACAAATATATTGTTTATATGAAACATATCTCTAATTGTATATTAGCTGTCAATTACTTTCTTTCGCTTTTTGTTCATTTCTTATTGAACTTAACTCTCGTTTTGTATCACTGAATGTTTGAACTTATTTCGTGAGCTTAAAGATTGAAGACTAAGCGAACAAATAATCTTCTATTCGTTCATTAGTAATGTTTAAAATGAAAATATCAAAAGGATACTGGTATCTCAAACTGAAAATAGACAGTTTAGAATATGTATAGATATTCGACAGGTTAAATCCAAAATATAATCTTGGTAAAAATTGGCTTCAGGCTATAGATATTTTGAAGAATTCAATAATATTTGTCTCTGACTTTGAGGTCTAAGAGAAACAATATTTTAGTAACAGTTTATAAATAGTAGGAATAAAGATAACTTTAAGCTTCAAGTTTGACCCTGAGCTGGACTGTCATGTTATTTACTCCTTTACAGTAAGAATAGCAATAACTTGAAGGTATTACTCATCCGACTGGTCAGCCCATAGCCCTGGGCTACTACAGGGCATCTGTCAAAGTATATGATATATGGCCTCCACTAGCAGTTGGCTCAATTCAAATGACGAAATAGCCCGGGGCATGCATTCCCAACTGCCCAACATCTGTTTGATCTGATAGTATGCTAGTTAAGTGAAAGCAAATAGACATTGATGGACATAGCAAGGACATTCTACATATTCATGTCAATAATTGAGCTTAAATATGATTTATTGGTTCAAAAGTCAGATCAGATAAGAGAAGAAGTACTCGAAGTCCGCATTAAATTAGGCGCTGATTCACTATAAGCTCATTTTTCATTAAGTGATGTCATTGTGTGAGCAATAGTCAGCGTATCCATAGCGACGGCGAGTATTTTCCATTGGATAATCCAATTTGGATTGCACACAAACTTAACGTATTTTAATTTACAGTTTGTTTGGCAGAGGAATAGAGCCAATAGACTGACAGTGAGTGCAGTGTCTAATAGTAGGAAAAATAGCAGTTATTATGAAATACTGTCGACAAACAGACGAACAGTTGTGCAGTGAATATCATCCCTGCAGTCGACTGTGTATTACAGACTGTAATCACAGCTCAAGTGTTTGTTTCACTCGTGTCTCGTAAACACAAGTCGTATGTCGTCTATGACTGACTGTGCTTCTCATCAGATATTAGTTCACATAAACAGTTAAATCGTATTCAGTATTGCATTGATTTCACTATTAATTGAATTATTTGTTGCAATGAATCAAATGAATGAAAATGAGTGACAATACAGACAAACCATATTTGGTTAAAGTGATCACTGATTTCAAGACTCAATTCGCTGATGAGCTCAACGCCAGTGCCTCTGATCTCATACAAGTCGAGTCCAAACCCGACAAGTATTGGCTGTTCGGACACACCAATGGCCAGTCGGGTCGTATACCGATTGCTAACTGTGCGGAAGTCAGTGTCAGCGCCGATGCCATACCAGAGAACTGTAGTCTCTTTGCGGCCAATAATGACTTCTTTAACGACTGTATTGACGGAGACTTACGGTTCAGAAAAGGAGATCTCATTATCGGTTGGTTTGAAAATATATTTTTTTGGGTTTTTTATAATTAATTTTTTCTGTTTTTTCCTGATTTTTAGTTATTTTTATTGTGTTTTTTGTGAAATGGATTATTAGTTTATTTTTTTTGTTGATTTTTTAGTTGTTTTTCGAAGTTTTTTATTGTTTTACAAAATTTTTAATCAATTTTTTTTGACAATTAGTTTTGATTTGTTTTGATTTGTTTTTTTAATAATTTTTTTCGCCTTTTTGTGCGAATATTCAGTGAGAATATTGTTTCGGAAAATAGTTTTTTGTTTTGTGTTTTAATTTGTTTTTTATTTTATTTTTATTATACAATTATTTTTGTGTGAAAGACATGTCGTTTATTGAATCAGAAATACCAGAAATACCTTTCGCTATATTTCATACAAAAGTTGTTTGACTTAATTGAATGAAATTCCTATACTTTTCCTGTACTGTACTCCATATCCCGGGTTATATGATATCTCATACAGAAATCTGACCCCAAATGAAGATTCCATTAAATGACAACCGATTGCAGCGATTATTATCTTATTATTCAATTGAATCTGAATTTTACATTTGTATTGAAGTATTAAATAGGCTTTTGTGCAAACATACGATAAGTATCGGACAAATGATTGCATTCAATCAATAAATATTCAATACATACGACCAGTACATGATTTTCTTTATTTGTCTTTCGGTTTAAACTTAATTACTATTAAAGCTATAAATAAACCCATTTTTATGAACCAAATACTTATCAAAACTTTTTATTTATATTTTGTCTTAAGATATGTTTCCTTTGATAAGAGATTTTTACCCAAAAGACACAGTTTTGACACAAATCTTATGTCAAACTAATTGTCAAAAAAATTCATTCATTTTTTGTATAATTAATTGATTTTTAATGTTTGCGAAGATATAATGAAAACACATATTGAGTCGACTAATAGTTATTCATCAAAAATATAGTCAATGAAAAATATATTAAGCTTTTGATTGAAATATTTTGCGCGTAATTAATAGCAAATAAAAAACTAATTAAAGGAAAAAATTATTTGAAATGTTATTTATTTTCTCTTTTAATACAAATCACAATGACTTGAATTTTTGTAAATTATTTATTCATTTATTCTTTGATTTATTGATTGCTTAAAAGAAATATTTGTTTATTTGTCTCAGGCTTTGGGCCGATAGACGAGAACTGGTGGAACGGCTGTCACTATAATAATCAGCGGACAATCGGTATATTCCCGTTGACTCATGTCTGGACATTAGACCCGAAACTATTGCCCAAAAAAGTCAGACCCAATGAAGAGAACTTGGATATAAAGTTCGCTAAAGTTGTCATTGAAATGAAAGCTCAGTTAGAAAATGAAATCGATTTATACAAAGATGAGATTTTGAAAATAACCGAGACTTTAGATAAGATGTATTTCAAGGGCGAGTCAATGGACGGACAAAGGAAAGGCATTTTTCCAAAAAATTTCGTTAAAATTTTGGATAACTATCAGCCGACTAATGGTTTGTTCAAACATTTTTTTATTTAGTTCTTAGAGAACAGGACTTTTGGGGTTAGCAAGTCGTGTGGCTTATATGAACAAGTACAGATTTTAAAATAAATCTGTACTTGTTCATTTTTTTTATTTATTTATAACTTTTTGCATATTTTTGAAACATTTCTCTCAAATTGTTTTCACTTTTTATGAATTTTTTGAACCTTTTTTGGCATTGATTTGAATTCAAAATATTTTTTTTATTCGTTAATTGATTTGTGTTTTAAAACATTTTTTTTCATTTTCGACAACTTTTTCCTCATATGAATATCAATAATAATATTGAAGTTTCGCTAGAATTCAGTCAATGAAACGAACGCTTATTTTTAATGATAGACTAATTATACGAATGCTTCGCAATATGAATATGTAATGAAAGTTCATTTTTAACATTTCTATTCAGTAATGATTGCTTAAACATATTCTGCAATCAGTCAAACATATTATCAATCTTTTACTTATAATTATTCAGACATTGATTCCGATTATTATTCTTATGTTTGGAGAAAAATTCCGATCAAATGGAAAGACAAATATTTGAATTGTCTTTGAAATGAGGAAAAATCATATCTATTTCAGACAATCAAAGCTTTATTTCTGTCAATATTTTTGTCTTTAATTTTTCTGTTTGTGTTTTAATTGATTTTATTTTTGATTTTTATATCTCTTCACACTTTTATCGCTTGTTTTCGGTTTTTTTTGTTCCGATATTCAGAGCAAACGGCTATGAATTGCGAACAAATTGTGGCAAACAATACAAACAATATATTTAGTGATAATATCTATAATAATGATCCGAATAATTGTGCCGATAGTCCGCCCTCTTATGAAAATGTGATCAATTCTTACTGTCCGGCCGACGGATCGGCTCAACCCTCGTCTTTAGGCTATTCTAATGCAGTGATCGGTGAAGTCGAGTCTTACGGACGAACACTGTTTGCATTCAAAGCCGAATTTCCGAATGAACTGAGTCTTAATGAGAACGAAATCGTTCATCTGATCCGACACGTGGACAATGAGTGGATCGAAGGCGAAATCGATGGCAGAGTCGGTATATTTCCGAAGAATTTTATAGAAATTATTGTCGATTGCGATCTGAATAATGAATCGATGGCTGAAAACACACTTAATATCAGTATATCTGAAGAGTTTCCGACCGATACGTTCGGTCGAGTTCTCTACGATTTTGACGGAGAATTAGACACAGATTTGAGAGTAATTTAAAGCAATTTTTATTTGTTTTTATGCTATTTATTGATCGATTGTATGATTGCTTTTATCTGAGTTCAGGTCAAAAAAGGCGATACTTTGACACTCATTCGAAAGATTGACACCAATTGGTTGGAAGCGATGGACGATTCCGGGAATGTAGGTCTGGTTCCGTATAATTATGTCGAACTGATAGACGATATGTCGTGGAATCGAAGTGTTTCGACAATAGATGAGATTCAAAACGAATCGCTTAATAATAATAACGAAAATTGTTTTTATTCTAACGTTACGAGTGTTGACGAAGACCTGACGCCTGTTATGGCACAGACAGACGGCCGACCAGTGATAATAGAAGATGTGATTCCAGTAATTAGTGTCAACGACACCAACAATAATAATAATAATAATAATAATAATAATCTACTCATAAGTGATAATAATGTGAATCAACCGAAAAGTTCGCCTAAAATTCCTCGACGACCCGCACCTGCAGTACCAAAAAGTACGGAATTGACCAAAACTGCACCGCATGTGTCGCCACAACGTCCGCCTCCGCCCGTTCCTAAACACAAGACCAACAATAGGTTGCGTCGAAGCAATGATAGCATCGATAGCCTGAACTTCAATAGACAGGAATCGATTCGATCCAGTCTTACGTCTAATTCGAGCTCAAACTCTGCCAAATCGGATTCGGCTTCAGGTGTGACAACCATTACCCCCAAACCCGAAGACGCGAGACGTTTGGATGAGAGGAAGAAAAAGGTTTGACTTTTAATAATACTATAAATATATTTAATTAAATAAATGCAAAAAATTTTTTGTTTGAATGAAATTATTTTCTATAAAAAAAATTTTTCCCTTATTTAACAAAAACGTGGATTTCATTGAATTATTTGGAAATTTGATTACAGGTTAGGGAACAGAGAGGTTGTGTTATAATGGAGTTATTACAGACGGAAAGGGATTACAGGCAGAACATGAAGGTTTGCGCCGATATTTTCCTTAAGAAGCCGGAAGAGGCCCGGAATGCAGGCATTGATTTGGAGAAACTGTTCGGTAATATTGAGGAAATAATTGACGTCTCGTCTCGTTTGATACAACAGTTAGAGGAGTCGACTCTTATGAAGAACTATGAGCAGCAAAGGGTCGGCAAATGTTTTCTACAACTGTCCGATCAGATGAGAAGGGCTTACAGTCTGTATTGTAGAAATCACGACGAAATCCAACCGCTTTGGCACAGATATGAAGGTTTGGATCGATTTTTATATATAATTCAGTTTTTGATTATTTTGTTTGAATTCATAATTAATTTATTTTTTTTTGATATTCTTTGTGGAACTGATATACAGCACAACCTGAGGCCAAGAAATACCTTTCGGACAAATTCGATGTAATGAGAGAACAGACCAATTGTTTCGACATTCCGTCGGTTCTGATAAAACCGGTCCAAAGAATACTCAAATATCCGCTACTTCTGAATGAATTGCATAAATGCACTGAAGACGGACACGAAGACAAACCGGATCTGATTCTGGCCTTCGATCAGATCACGAATATGGCGACGCATATCAATGAATTCAAGCGGCGCCAGGACTTAGTGCACAGATATCGGGGCGAATCGTCACATAAGCTGACGGCCCGACTCTCAAAGTTGAACTTACACTCCGTTCTGAAGAAGTCTTCGCGTCTGAGCCATAGAATCACTTCTACGTTCGGATTCAGTTCTGTTCCGAAGGTTTGCACAAAACAACTGATTATTTGAATGAGTTTTTCAATTATTCAATCGTTTTATCGACTGATAGGACGACGAGTTCGAACATAATGTCCGGAAGTTTAGAACCGTTGAGAAGACAATTAAGATCTTTGTCAAAGACAAGGAAGCGTTCATGAAATCCGCGCAAGACTTCTCCAATCAGGGCCTGACTGTTGTCGAAGCGATCGCCGAATATTACGATAAGAAGAATAGACAACAAGAAGTGGAAGCTTTGCGGACAACTCATAGGGTTATTGTCACTCAGTATTGGAATGAATTTAATTTAGCCGTCGATCGAGACGTGACACCAGTTTTGGACAAATTGTTGTCAAAATATTCCGGTATTTATATATTTTATATATTTTTTTTCGAAATAATTAATTTTTTTCTCGAAATTTAGGCCCAAATAAACTGATTAACAAACGGATAGACAAACTGACAGACTATGAACTGTTGTCGAAGAAGTGTGAGTGCAATAAGGATACGACGCGCCAGAAGGGCCTCCAAGAGCAGCAAGTGTTGGCCAAAAACGTTTACGAAGCGCTCAACTCTCAGCTGTTGGAAGAGTTGCCCAAACTGTGTGACCTATCGATGCAAATACTGCAGGACTGCATACAAGCCTTCCTAATGGCCCGCAAGAAACTGATTGGACGGATAGCTAAACACCATTTGTCGCTCTTAGAGCTGCCGCTCGTTATCGGGTTCACTACCGGCTCTTCGGCCGACATCACCGAAACATTCCAAATAAAGCATAACTTAATTACTGAACAACTCTTGGATGAGATCTCAATACTGCCGACACATGTATTCCCGAACGTAAACACTTCGGGTTCGCAAACGGATATCAGTCGTAAGCACTCGACCCGTCATTCCCGACGAAGTCTACAATTAAATAACGTTAACGTTTCGGTCGCCAACACAACCATTGGAGTCAATCATAATATGAATAAAAATGTAATTATTTTTTGTTAAAATTTATTTTTATTTTCTTTTTTTAAATCTTTTCATTCATATAATCTCTTCTCTATTATTGTGGCACAGGTACGACAATCTCAGGCGCAGCGCGTTTACCTCCAGTCCCGATACCAATCGCACCAATTGTACGAATCGGTGCAGTCGTACGAACCGTGCGATTTGTTAGAGATATATCTGAATAAAGAAGATTTGGTCGGAGTTATCAAAAAACAAGATCCGATGGGCGCTAAGCACCGGTGGTTTGTCGATACGGGCAGTGCACAGGGCTTTGTTCTGGCAAAAATACTCACTCCATATCATGACCAGTCATGGGTCGCACCGCCTAATGGCGCCTATCATTCAGAGGATAGACACCAATCAATATCAGAAAAAGTATTTATTTATTCCATTAATTCTAAACTACAATCCCTTTCCTCGTATATAATTGCAACACTGATCCACCACTAATATACTTTCATACCTGGGTAATAGAGGCTATAATTGTTTCGGCCCATTGTTTACCCAACAGTGCGGACAACTATATGCGAGTCAATAGTTATATAAAAATTGTGACAATTATTGCAATTCTTATCCAATCCTTAGAATGCGTTGAATTACAGCTCAAACCAAACCCCAAACCAGAAACAAAGTCCAGTGCTCTCCACACCAGTAGTACAGCATCAATACAAACTCCATCCATCGCCCGAACCTCCCGTGCAGTTACGTAATCCAGATGTAGAGCAGCACCGGTACGAAGAAGTGGATGACTCGCCGCCCCGTTATAGCAAACTGAATATGTCTGCGACGACAGACAATCTCTTGTCCTTCGAAGAGAGCGAAGACAAACACAATGAGAGCCAAACGTACTATAATTTGGGTGAATTCGATCCGTTCGCACCGTCCGGTCACACGACTTCATCGCCAGGTCTGTCCACTCGTTTGCTTTTGAATAGATTTTTATTCATTGAATACTAAAAGAATTTTTGTTTACTTTGGTTGACAGCTATCGAACACAGGTATGAGGACATACCCGAAGAGCCGAGTGCGAGCCCACCCGCACTGCAACGGCAACCATCATCGGAAAGGGAGGTATACTTCGCTGCATATCCTTTCAAAGCTTCAGATAAACACCAATTGAGCCTCGAGTTCGGTCAGCCCGTAGTGGTTCAGCACAAGTGCGATCTGACCGGTAACCCCGAGTGGTGGTTCGTGACGGACAAGGAGGGCAACACAGGCTATGTGCCGGCCAACTACCTGACCCAACAGCAATCAAAATAAGGTCTAATCTATCTATCGCCAAAAGTACCTAACAGGGTACAGTGCTTGACATCTCAACAGTTGCACTCTTGAATTGCGCGCTCAAAATATATATCTATTTTAATGTATATTTTGAGCGCGCAATTCAAGAGTGCAACTGTTGAGATGTCAAGCACTGTACTGTAACAGTGAGTCCCTTTTATTAAGCTTTAGTCATCGGACTGGTAAGAGTGCTTTTGCAGACACTCTATTCAATTGTGGCGAAGTATAGTCTAATCAATGCGTGTTTTATACAAAATTTTAATACAATTTCGACTATTTTTTAATCAAATTATTCAATGATTTAAACTAAAAATAATAATCAATTGATTTCTTGTCTTTTGGTTTCTCATATGTTTTGCGAGACTTTAATTGATTTTTGATTTTTTGTTTTGTTTTTTCGTTTGGTTTTTTGATTTTCGAAATATGAATGCATTTCTGTTTTTTGTTTGACTTTTTTACAATTTTTTCTCTAATTTTTTTTATTGTTTTCATTATGTCTTCCCTTTAATTGTTTGCTATTTTTTTGGAATACTTTTCAGAATATTCTGCAATGAATTCAATATATTTCTCATTATCTTTAGTGGCAATCAGTTTAGGATTTCTTTAATTAGTTTTTTCTAAAGTTTTTTTTCTCAAATGAATTAATAGTTTTTTCGATTTATTTTTTTGAAATATAATTAAATCAAAGTTCAAATGAAAAGTATTTTTCAGAATATATATAAAAAAGATATCAAAACCAGTGAATCTAAAAGTCTTAAAGATTGCGATTCGAGTGAATGTTATTTAATATTTATTTAATTTAATGTATTTTTTGCTATAATTATAACTTATGTCACAATAATTGCGTAAATTATTTCTTATGTTTTTTGTGCTTTCATTATATAAAATATTAATTAATATAAACATAAAAATTATTTATTAAAAAAACAAAATCACAATAATATAAATGAAATACTTTTGGCCTAAAAATCGATTAATATTTTATATATAAATATTGAATAATATTATTCTTAATATAATTCTGTAATGAATTGGAAATAAAATTTTTATTTTTAATTAAGTATTCGTTATATTAAACACAAATCTAATTATTCTAATGAATACAAGAATATACAGTCAGTGTTAGAAGTTATTGCCCATAACTACTGTAGGGGTAAGCAGGGAAGGGGTGTGAAAGCTCAGCTAAGATAGGAGAAATGTAGCAGGGTACAATGGTGGATTGTAGCCACAAAGCTCCGGTGGTGCAGGGAAAGTTTAGATGACATTCCAATTCACGTCGAAAATGAATGGTTTTGACCGAATTTCGAATGAACTTAGCTAAACTAAGCACCAGGTTAGTTTGAGATGGTTTTATTGAAAATTATAACCAAGTATAACCAAAAATCTGTAAAACTTTACCGAAAATGGCGGCGCCGGTCATTTTAGATCTGGGCTTTGCCAAATTCCTGGCTGTTTTGATATTTTATAAATTTGTAGAGTATTTTAGCTGACCCACACTTTGACCCACCTGAACATCCCGGGGTGTAGCGAAGTTATTTTAAAATCTAATGTGAGTGATATACTGATTAGAAAGTTAATGGAGCATGGTGCCATTATAGAAATGCTATTTATTAGCTTCATTGACGCACGAGGAATAAGCCGGGGGCAAATCTATATTTTTATACGGGGGTGGTGGATCTAGATTGTCATTAGCAATTGAATCCGGATTATTTGAGCTAATCGTGTGGATATGGTTCGGAACAGTTCGAGCGGGTGCGGGTGCAGTGAAGCCAAAATTTCTAGAAATGAGCCTGGGTAGCACTACCACAAACAGTGCAAAGAACAGTATGAAAATGGGTATAAGAAAGTAGAGAATTGATCCGGAATGCGATCGAACCGAATAGGAATATAATTTGCATTTTCCGCCATTCCTATAGTCCTCTCGAAAGCCTTGACTGCAAACGCATTGCTTTGAATCGATAGAACAGAATCTGTTTCTGTCGTATGTCTGACAGTCTGTTGAATATATGCACCGAAAGTATTGGCATTCATTCGTCAACGCATTGAACACATAATTTGGCGCACATTTGCAAACAGAGTCAACACATTTGACTCCATTTATATTCGTATTGATCTTATCCATGCATTTCCTGTCTGAAGAGCAGTATTCATTGATTCTTGATTTGAACTGGATGCATTTGCCACCATTCACTTTATCCGGCACATATCCAACCTTGCAATCGCACAGTAGTCCATTTTTATTGCAATACCTGTGCCTGTCATAAGACTGGCATTCCTTATCTTTAGTGCAATAGAAATGTTCACATTCTCTGCTCTTTTGGTTAAACTTGTAATTCGATAGACATTTGCATTTGGAGTCAACACATGTCTCATAATTAGAGCAAAGGTTACTTTTATTACATCTTTTATTATATGATATTTCTTTACATTTGCCCCCATTATACTGATCCGGCTTAAAGCCTCGATCACACGAGCATGTACCAAATGTCGAGCAAATTCTATTCGGGTCATATGTTTGACAATTTCTATCTTTCCTACACTTGAATTGCAAGCACTTGTAGTCTTCATAACTGAACTCATAGTTGGGTTCGCACTGACAGCCATTGTCTACACAAACCATGTTTTTGATCGCTGGACAGTCACAGTCATCCGGGTCTTTATTCAATCTAATGCACTTCAATCCATTATCCGGGTCATCCACATAGCCGTCACTACAGAGACAACGACCCGATTGATCGCAATATCGATTTGTTTCATATGATGTCAAACACTGTTCATCCGATTCACACGAAAAGTGTTGACAAAAGTCTTCAGACATTGAAATATTCAGTCGAGTATTTGCTGGACATTCACAGTGAAGATCGACACAAACTTTTGCTCCATTGCATGGTCTCAAGTGATTACATGTAGTTCCAATGGACGCATCTTGGTCATTTTGGTCATTCTGTTCATACAGATCAGTTGGTTCGCCAATATTTCCCAAAATAGACTTCAAATGAAAGAAAAGCAAAACAATTGCAATGTATTTGAAATACATTTTTCTCAAACATTCAATGATTTAAATACCACTTAAAGTATAGACTTTATAAGCAAATAAAAAATGCAATAAAATGAGTAGAGGTAACTTATTCTTCAATCATCAGATTGTTATACAGCAAAGTTAGATATAATACTAGCAATTAACGAGAGCTTGCGCACATTGCTTTAAACTTTGAACAGTAGCTAATATAAGCTTGAACAATTGAATTGATAATTAAAGTTCTTTTCATTTAAAAATGATACAGATACAAGTCCAGTCTAAATGTAACTTGGCCTGGTTGCCCTGGACTGTTCATTTGTCTTGTAAAGTCCCGTAACATTTTAAGACTCGGGCACTGCTCGTAAATAGGGTCAAATTATATCTAGCTAATAAATGTCACAGACTTCCTTTAGAATAGGTTTACAAACTGTAAATCGAATCTGGATCATATTTTGATTCATCTTTCAAAAGTTTCAACAACTAATTTGGAGAAAAATTAGTGAAATTTTTATTCAAATTCCATCCGAATATAATTCAGATATACTTTGAAAAGCTATTGCCAAACAACTGAATGTTAACAATAATGTCAACACTACTGGCCATCAATTACTTTCGGACACATTTCAACCGATCAGTGAATACATAGTTTCAGTCAATATATTAAAATCAATTCGTTTTAAAAGTGATTCGGAATGAAAATAAATTGAAAATACAGTAGAAATAGTTGTTTTAGCAAGCTAATTCATATGCCATCATTTGACTATCATGTTTTATAAATCGACATATGCCCCGCCTTAATTTGTGAAAACTGTAAATAAAATTTTAGATCTATTTTATATAATTTTCAAACATTGCAATCAGAATAATTGGAATGGGCAAATCGCATCAGTCTACTATTTTTGAATCCTTCTTGTTCAAGGTAAATAGTGATGTGCAGGGGGTATAGACAAAATACTCGCATTTGAAAGTTGCCCTTTTCCTATGAGTTTTTGACCCCCTGCCCCCGACCCCCGCCTTAGGTGACGACAAACTGTGGCACCAACTCAGATAAGATGTGATTTTTTCATTTGTATTTCTATTCAATACTGTATTAAAAATTGAACTTTCACTTAGATTTGGCCAAACAATTGACTTAATAGAAGTAGAATTTCAGATATACCTTGGTATCTATAGTATCTGAGTTATCAACTGTACATTTGAACAAGGTCATGTTCGAAAGATTGACTGTTAATATTGGGAAATATTATTCGAAAATATTGGACTTTTTCTCACATTATAACAAATGATATTGATTTACAAAAACATTAAATTTTCTCTAAATTCAAAAAAATTATTAAAAAATAAATTAATTTTTCATTTTTTTCAGTAATTTTATTGCATTATTCAAACAGTGATTATTAAAAAATAAAAAGTATTTTATCCGCAGAAAACAGAACTTCGTTTGGAATTTAAAAACATTTGTAATAATAATAATAAATATATTATTCAATAATTGAATAAAAAATAAAAATATATTTAAATCAATAAAACTATTGATTGTTTGGATTAGCAGTGAATTTGAGCGTTCCTTTCAGTATATCTCTGCACTTCTTGAGCTCAGCCAAGGCCACCATAGCTTCGTCCTCCTGTGCCAACTGCTCACTGGCCAACAGCTTCTGTAGTACATCCAACTGTTCACTCATATGACTCCAACAATAATCGATTTTATGCTTTAAGTCATTGTTTTCGTTCACTATTTCCGAGTCTTCGTCGGGAAAGTCGATCGAAGATATGTGAGTCAACTCATTGACCCTATCATTGACCCGATCCGATCCCATTCCCGTCTTCTTCGCGTTATTCGTTGTGTTCGATACCTTTCGACTGTTCTTCGACTCGACTGCTAGTGTCGACGGCCGGACAGCCATCGGTTGGCCATTGCTTTTTGGAGATGTTTTTGTTGGCACTGGTAGTGGGGGTTCGCCTGATATACTATTTATCGATTCGTTTGGCATCACAAGTGAGGAATAGCCGACCGGTTCCGAGTAGTTCTGGCACAAGGAGTAGACAATAGTTTAATAAAATACGTAATAATTCTTATAAAACAAATTTTTTATTAAAAAAAAGTATTTTTTTTTGTTTAAACTAAATGTTGACTCAAATGAATGCATAAAACACTGAATTATTACTGAAAATAATATTCTGAATCCAATCGCGGAATAAAAGCATAAAAAGTATATTAAAATCGATAACAAAATAAATGTTTAAAAATAATATTTATATAAAATACGAATAAATATAGAAAATTCAGAAAAATTTTTAGAAAAATCTTTAAAAACTCGATTAAGAGTCGAATTATAACTGTTTTGTTGCGGAAAATAATAATAATTTTTATGTACCAAAGGATCTCTGATATGAAGCGCCAAATGTATAATGTAGTGGATGTCAGGCACAGACGGATATCTCATTAAATGGTAGAGACATTGGGCGTAATCACTGACTAACAGAAGCTTTTTGATGACTAAAAGCATTGACGCGAAGATGTAATCACATAAAGCGAATCCGTCGGCGAATATCGCGTCCCAAATGACTAACAAGTCTTGCATTTGAAACTCGCGGCCAAACAGTAATCGCATCCAACGGATGCCATAGATTTGTGGCGCGATTTCCAACTCAACCAAATGGTGATAGAGTTCATAGTCCTGTCGGCGGACTATCTGTTCGTTAATCATCTTTAGTTTGACGCCTAATACTGAATACAAGTTCGTTTCGGACGGTGTGGAGAACGGCTCGAAATTTATGGAATCGGGCTATAAGTCAATCAATTCAATGGAAATTCAATCAAATGAATAATTTTGTTGTAAATCAGTAAAAGATTTAAAGTATTTAAATGTCTTTTGTTTTGTAAGAAATGCTGATTTTTATTATGTTTTTCGGAAAACTTGTTTGAATTGCTATAAAAATAAATTAAAGAACTTAAGTCAGCTGTGAATATCAACTGTGTTTTTTTGTATAGTATAGGCTTTACACCACATTATTGAGAAAAACCAGTTTGAGATTGAGTAGTAAAGATAGGCAAAATTAATAGGTGAGCTTCGCTTGTGGCAACAGCCAATGAAATAAATATTTTTTGAATGAATTTTTAATGAATATCAATTAAATGAATCCAAACAATTATAACAATAAAATAATGATATTTAAATTAATATTTATTCAAATAATAAATAAATAATTATATATTTGAAGTGTTTTCCTCTATATCTGTTTCTTCATCATCTGAAAATAATTGTGGTTCTAAAAGTATATTATTCAGGAATTCTGCAGGTGAGCGTAATTCACTAAGATGTCGTCCATAACCCAAAAACCTATAAAAAATGTTACATATCAAAAATATAATAAAATATAATCATTTATTACTAACCAAATTATTGACATAGTATGAGCACACATGCCGACAGTTCGCATTCCATTTTTACAAGTGCAATAATATTCTAATATTGACTTTTCATCGGATTTATTTTTATCGCATAATATGAATACTGAATATGATTTGGAACGAGAATGTCTTGAATCAATTCTCGCTCGGATGAAAAGTGCTGATGATATGTCAATGTCTATTCCAAATGAATTAAATGATATGCTATCGGTGTCTTTATGTATGAATATCTTATATTGTCCGTTTTCATCCAAATGACTCGCTATATATGACCTCGCCTTGAAAAAGAAATAATGAAAAAAATGATTCCGAGAATAAATATTTACCTGTTGTATTTGATATGTTCCACACGCTAATAAATATAACCCAGATTGTGATATTGATGGGAATTCGGGTATATTATTAGCTGAATCGTCAATTTTATTGAAGGCGACCATTTTTCGCATTAGGTTCAACTCATTTAAAAGACGAAACATTCTGCAAAATAGTTCAAGTTAAAATGAATTCAAAATTAAATTAATATTTACAGATTCTCTTTGGTTCTCCTTGTTTTCATTATACTGATCACTTTATCGGTGTCAAATATATCGGAAACATATCTTTCGTGATCTTCATTATATAGTGAACCAGCGATTTTCAAATCATTCATCACATTTGGTATTGAAATGTTTGGACAAACATGTGTAAACAATTTGAAAGTGTTCTTAAGTGCACCATTGACTAATTCAACAACATATCGTACTTTTGTAACAAATCTTGTTGAATTAGCTTCTTCTAATGACATCTGTTTATTCCCTTGTTTAATTGACGCCGGAATTTGGGTTTCAAAGCCGTACTCATTCATTATTGATTTTGCTCTCTCAAATCCTCGATCTAATACAAAAACATCTCTTTGTTTAAAAAATGTTCTAAATTCGTGTTTTCGCATTAAATCGATTAATATATCCGAGTCAGATTTGTTGGCAGAATACGGACCCAATATATCTATAATTAGTCCATTAGTTGTGCAGATAATCATTGGCTTTAGTAATGGGCGCTTTTTTTGACCGCTATAGAGCTTCATTTGTATATTATAATTAGAGCTTTTCTGTAAATAGATGTAAGTGCCATCACAAACGACCTGCACTTGACTTGAATTCAATTCACTCAATGAACGAGATATAGTCGTTGTGTTTTCAATGATAATATCGCGATTTATAGCATTAAATCCTAAATTGAGTGGGACGTATTTCGCAAATAATTGTTCTCTTATTCTACAGATGTATCGTCCGACTGTTCGCGTTCGAATATTGAATCTAATAGATATCTGTTCATTGGAAACTCCAGTTCTCAACTTGTATAAATAGATTCCAAGAACTAATGATTTGGAGCGACTGAATTTACCATTAATTAATGACAATAGTTTGTTAAATGTTTGTCTTTTAACACCAGTGATTTGTTTAATATTTGAGTCATTTAGCTCATCAAAATAAGTGTCAAATGATTTATTCTTTAATATTTTATCTCTAAGTCCAAATATTAGTGAAACAATTTCTTTTGCACTCATATTAGAAATATTTGATTTTGATTTAATATCATTCATTGATTCAATATCAAACATATGGTTTCTATTGAAATGTTCAGAACATGCATAACATCTCATGGGTATTAGTATTCCCTTTTCAATGAATACTGATAATCGGTTTGTTTTAGAAATATATGTCAAATCAGTCGGATTTTCACACCCGAACACGCATGCACTGTGTGTTGTTATTGTTCGAGGTATTGGAATTTCAATATAATTAATACCAGATGATAATGAAATGATATTATCGTTTATGCGAAGTCTTTTATTTTGTTTTGATTTGAGTTTTTTTTCAGAATCATAACAAGGCATGCAATATATTTCGCCACATTTTGTTTCAACGCGTTTATTACGATTATATTTAATTAGATTTTTATCACATTTTATGCAAATTAACGAATTAGATTTTGTTGACATAATCTGAATAAAGCATACAAGCATTATTTTAGAATATTTTTTCATTGATATGTTTATATTCAAGTTATCACTACTATCTTAATTAAAAAATTTGACAGGACCCCTATTCTATTTTCCTAAATTATTTTTTACCTGAACACAGGGGGAATTTCACCCTAGAAGACTTGCGTCCTCCCTGTGCTACCGAGCGACACGGCCTGCTCGCAAGGGGTTTAACCGCGCATCACGGCATGCGATTTGATTTATTGATTAAATTGGTAACAGTTGTAATGTATTTTCAACAATATTTTGATATATTGTTTAAATTGGTAACAGTTGTAATGTATTTTCAACAATATTTTGATATATTTATATATTGGAATTTGTGAAAATTCTTGATAGTTTAAGGCATTTTTATTATGATTGTTTATAAAACAAGCAGGTACGTTATTACCGAGTATGCATTAGATCTATTGTTGATAATCTTGACAAAATAAAAATTAGAAAATATTTGGGTCAATTGGTATTCATAATTATAGTATTTAGCTTTAGTAACACTAGTTTTTGCATGCAATGGCAGCATTGGTTGTTGCCAGTAGTGAAACTCCACTATTTTTTTTAATAGTCAACAAATAATAAAATTAAATTTAAACAATTCCAGTCTTTACCCACCAACAATTTTAATATGATTAGCTGTGGATTAGATTGGTTAATAAGATAGGTCAGTTCCAATAAGGTCTTCGCTCCGACAACAAAGTAATTTAATGATTTGTTTTCACTTAATGTTAATTCAATGATAACACGTGTCATAAGTGTGACAACAAAATAGAGTTTATTCAAAAATCACATTACCTATAGGCAGATGACTTAAGTTCTTTGATTTTAAGTTAATTTTATTGTAAAATATAGTGAACGACAACTCGTTTTTAATTGTATTCAAAATTATTGGTGAAATTCATTTCCAAACAACTGAAACAATTGGTTAACGAAAAAAAAAAGAAGAGAACTATCGCTTAAAACCCATTTTTTACAGAAATTATAAAATATTTTCGCAATATTTGCAGAAAAAATTGTTAATCATTTAGAAAACTTGAAATATTTCTGTTATTTTTCAATTCAATTCACATTTATCTGAAAAATATTTTTGTTTTGTTCTAAAGCTATAAATATTTCTCAAATGTTTAAAACAAAAGTAAGTATTTGTTTGAAATGTTTTCGCAACTTATTATTGAATTTTCTTTTTTTCATACTTTGTTTTCGCATTAGTTTCTGATATTTATAACTCTAATAAATACTTATTGTAATGAAAACAACGGATGTCTTGCACTTAAATCAGTATATTATCTGAAAAGTCCTCAACTATGGTATGAATCGGAGGAATCGACGCATAAATGCAATCATTTCTATAACTTATTTGTATTGATGTTAATAATCGATTTGATTGTTAGCTTACTTTGGTTTGAATAGAGTGGCTGTCATACCAGGCCTCCACCCTTTCCATCACCGAACTGAACAGATAGTATGAGTCGTGTTCTATATATTTCGGATCCATTAATACTTTAATCTCTTCTCTTAATAATTAGAAAAAAATAATAATTAATAAAAAAATTTAAATATTTTTTATTCGAAAAGTTATCTAAACTCTACTTAAATACAAAAAAAGAGTGAAAAATAAAATTCATATAAACCTTATGCCAGTTTGAAAACCACTGTTTGTTTAAGTTTTTTGATTAAATTGTTATTTAAATTAAAATATTATTTGTTATTAATTTGAATAAAATGTTTGTTTGTATTGTTTTTTTTGAGACCAAAGCCAACAAAAGATTAATCAGATTTTGAAATAAAATGATTGAGAGATCAGATAAGTTCATGCAATAAATGAAAAGCTTTATTAATATTTGGATTATTTTAGTTTAGTTTTTCAAAAACTTATCTCTAATACAGTTAACAAATATTTAAATAAAAACATTAAATATTATGTTAACTAATAATAGAGATAAGGGTTTAATGAAAATCAAATCAAATATAAGAATAAATACTCAATGAGTCCGATCTCCTCGGCCTGAAGGAACGTCTGCTGATCGCAGTGTATGACAAATAGTAGCGGTGCTAACAGTTCGTGCATTCCCTACATTACACACAAAAAGTCGGGAAAAAATATTTCAATAAATTCTTTCAATTCTTTAGCTTTGCTTTTGATCTCATTTTTCAATGAAATACAAAACAATTTTTGGTAA
Source organism: Eueremaeus valkanovi (assembly GCA_034693305.1). Taxonomy (NCBI): domain Eukaryota; kingdom Metazoa; phylum Arthropoda; class Arachnida; order Sarcoptiformes; family Eremaeidae; genus Eueremaeus; species Eueremaeus valkanovi. The sequence goes on from JAQIWA010000862.1 coordinate 20,342, forward strand.
AAAAGAGTTTAAAAAATGTTTTAATCACTTGTTTGTAATCAATGGCCGGATTTTCTCGTGCAAAATGGAACAGTATGTTAATCATAACCGTTTGTATTTCCGGTAATTGAAAAAAGTCTATTTCCGGAAAGGTTCGGATCACGTCTTGGGTTATACGAGACCGGAGTTCGCTGTCTGTGAAGTATTGGTTCCATTGGCTCTGTTATGACAAACCATTGGATGGAAAGGAAGAGTAGATTAAAAATAAATTGAAGACAATTATAGGGATTGGAGTCAATTGAGTGACACATACGGCCTCGTCCTGACTCAACGGATTGTCCGTCCCTTTGCTCTGGGATTCTGCGATCACTTTCTTATCTCTCGGATCCTTATTATATGTTTTACACATTATATCATATTTTAGTCGAAAATCTGTTATTTTTACTATTCTTTCATCAGTCGATTCGGGCAGACATTCGAGAAATATCTGTATTTATGTCAAACAAAAAGTAGAAAAAAGTTTTTATTGTCATCAGAAAAGTTGTCAAAAGTTTTTGAATAACTTATTGCCAATAAAAGTGCTCTAAATATATAGAATTTTTTCTAAACGAGTGAACAATTTATTTGCAAATATTATTTAATAGCTTTCAATGACTTCAATGATTAGATTAGTTATGGAATGATAAGCAAAATAATGTCAATAATTATCTATTTTTATATCAAATATTAGGAAAAAACTTATTTGAATGGAAAACAGAGAGGAATCAGAAGTTTTTTTTCTGCTTATTCTAGTAATACAAACATGAATTTTGTGATAAAAAGCAGTTTTTGTAATAATATTTATAATTCCAGACAAGTATTCAATTGATTAAAGCGAGAGATAGAGTGAAAAATACATTAAAAAAACTTGATATTAAATATGAAACTTAAATATTAGTCTCAAAACAGACAGTATTTGTAATGCAATGCAAGCGTAGACTCGAATCAATACAACATTATTAAAAGGGTTCACACTTTGAAGGCTATAGTGTGCGAGGCGTCAGTGGTATAACGGTCAGCATAGCTGCCTTCCAAGCAGTTGATCCGGGTTCGACTCCCGGCTGACGCATAATTTTTGTGCTTATAATTAAGTTTTTTTGAATGTTTTCTTTTGTTTTTTTTTTGATTATATTTTATTTTTGGTGTAATTTGATTGCATATGACTTACTCTCCAGCACAAGGAGCGAAACCGGCAGCTCCTGAGCCCGTTCTGTAGAGCCGTTTTACGCATTGTAGTTATGCCGCGTTTGGAGTGAAATAATGATAAGTATTCCTCACTATTAATGAGATTATTATTAATCTTAACTATAGTTATGGTAATTGAGTTGAGTTGAGTTGGACTCACATGTAGTAGTTGTTACTGATCTGGTCCTCAATTCTTCTGTCGATCACTACCTCTTCAGCCGATTCTATGATTGAAAAGTCGTCTCCAATCAGACTATCACTCATTTTAATCACTTTTTAGTTATTTATTAATTAATTAATTGATTATTATTTTATAATTTAATTTTATTTTCAATTGATTTCAGTTTTTGTTGTATTTATTATAAAAATAAAGTTTTTTTTGCGATAAATAATTAAAATTTTAGTTAATTTTTATGAAAAATTGTGTAAAAATTTTTTATAACTTTTTTCTGATTGAATGCAATCAATAATTGACTCAATTTTTGTCTGCTTTTGGTTTGACTTTAATGTCTAATAAATGATAAATAAATTTATTGATTAAATAAAATATGTTTTAAATAAAATAAAAATCTATTCAATAGTAAAAACAGTATAAATATATATATATTTTTATTCACTTTATTCAGTATTTTGTTATCGCTTTGAAACACATTTTCAGTCTATGTTTTTCAGTCATTCATTCATTCATTGAAAATATCCATTCGTTTCGTTTAAATGCCCACAAAATATAACATATGTTTTGATGAGTTTTTTTCTATAGATTTCATATTTTATTATTGAATAGATTTTGTTCACAAGATTTTATGCGACACTGTATGCAAAACCCAAAACCCGTGCTTAACCTAAACCCGCACCCAAATCATTGTAGGCTTATATTGGCTGAAGTTTTTCGGTCAATGTATTGAATAAAATTTGAAAAAAGTCTAAAACATATTCAGGTTCTAAATTGAGCCAGAGATACATTTTGTTTTGCTTATGAAACTCTGGTTCAGTAGATGTGAATTTGGGTTGGGTTTGAATTTTGAATGAAATCATACTCTATTCTAACCTGACATTCAAGAAATATGTTCTCACAAATTACGCTTCATTTGATGTAAGGTAAGTTGAGAAGTATGAATAAGTTTTGATTACAACTTTCACGGCTCATAAATACATGTATAAAATCATTAATCAAAGGCTTGGCGTTTAAAAAAGCAACGAAGGCTTAAATGGCTTGAAGTAAAGGTTGATTAATCATATGTGGAATAAATAGTGAAAACCAACTCAAGAGGTACTTGAAATGAGTTCCAAGATATGTGTGAATCATCAGCACATCATTCGTTCAATTCATTTAAGATATATTCTATTTCTTACTGTTTGTCAGCACTTAATAAACAATTTTACTCAAGTCATCAATACTCGACTCATCAGTTCAGTTGATGTCGATTGCACTGAAGGGGGTCAAAGCGAAGGTGTACTCGCACTCTGGGGCGAAGGTCCTGAGTTCGAATCCCCGACCCTACTCACTTTGCTCTAAGAATGTTACTTCATATAATTCATTAATTTCACCTGCTGTTATCTCGGCTTCCAGGAAGACCAGCCAATACAGCTGATGGAACTCCGAGTATAAATAACTAAATTCTTTTTCATTTGCTTGGGGGTCGAAATACCACTTGAATGTAAAATTTTGAATCGCTCATTGATTTTGAACGGGATCAGATATAGAGCTCATTCGATGCAGCTTTGAAAGTACTTCGAGGAATGTGGAGGAATAGCTCGTACCCCGTAAGACGACACGCCCACAAATTGCATAAAACAAAGTTTGGAAGACTACAAAATTAGCTAATCCAAAATTGATCAAGAAAAGTTAGGAATGATGGATTTTAGACCTGGATCAAATAGGAAACCCAGAAGTATGTATAGAAGGCGTGAACCAATTTATGATTGAAACACTCCAATGGGGTATATGAGCGCCAAATGTCAATTTCAAAACTGCTTATCTCTTCACTGGAATGTCGTAGAGTCAAGAATAAGTTCAAACGATTCATTGAAGTCGCCTCCTATTTGTGTAGATTACTTCTGCGTCGCCTCTTGTTATATTATTACAAATGTTAGCCTGCACAAAGGCTTGAGGTAAATTTTTATTTAAATATTCGGTTGACATGAATTTTACATTACATACATTTGCTAGCACCAACCCCCTTTAGGGGGGACACTGCCGAGCCTCTAGGATTACAGGCAGTGTTTTTACCTTGCGGTGTCGTTGGAGGCGATGCTACGCGTCTGAGACTTTACAGGACAGGTGATGGGCCCATCGCAACCAACAGATCTTAGCGCAGGAACAGGGGCTCGAACTCCAACTCTCCAGCTCAGAGTCGTGCACTCTAACCACTGCGCTACTGAGGCGCTCTTGACATGAATTTTAAAATGAATTTTAGGACAAATAATATTTGGTTTGAAAAGTCTGATTACAATGTTATTAAAATTTTTGAATGATGTGTACGAATACAATCTGACAAATAATTTGATTAAGTTTTCGGTTAAGAATAATAATGAGAATCCGAACCAAAGGCCGAAAATACTTGCGATATAACAGAG